>OU015473.1:12238087-12363283 GCA_907164805.1 Brachyptera putata | reverse complement strand
GGTTAAGTATCTTCTGCAAAATAATTAAAAAGGTCTCTAAAATTTAGTATTTTAAATTTAAAATTCAAACGTATGGTAGATGAATCCAGCAATTAAGCATTGGAATTAGAATTTAGGATCTAATTTAAATACGTGGTAAAAGCATTGGACACATCAAAGCAATATGCCAACATTACCAATTGATACGCATAATTATGTACATATGAGAAAAGAAAGAAAAACCCCAATTCAAGAAACTCAAAAAGACTTTACATGAGAAAACAGTAAAATGCTAACGTTTTGATTTAAAATTTGGGAATCTAAAATTTTAACTTCAGGGTCACTTTTTGATTATCATGTAGAGAAGTTACAATTTTGAAAGTATATATTGCATGTGCTTACCCGTTACGTTATGGTAGTCATAGATTTATAAAAGCAAGAAGAAAAATCTTCAAAAAGAAACGGTATAGATGGTATATTGAAAAAACTTAAATACGTTTTTTTTTATGTTATTAAATATAAGAATCTATCGACACTGATAATCAATATGACTTTTTACTGATAGACATATAATAATAGCATGATATCCTTATCTTGAACGTGCCTTTAGACAGAGATTAACAAGACTTATCAGGTTGTTTGAAAATGATAACATTCAAAAAATATTCTTCCCAATCTTCATTCATCATCTTAACAAAAGATTATTTTCTTTCTAGTTAATCTCCATGCAAATAAAATGTACACGAATAAGCTTGTTTGTACCTAGACAGGTTTCAACATCTCGTTTGAATACGTGCGATAGAGTGAGAGGCAATCTTCTGTGGACAGAGTTTATATATCTGCTGTGAAAAGTTATAGTTACACATTTATTGTACAAGAAATTAATTGGATGGCGTGAAGATTTGATTGAATGTTTATTTGATGAGAGTGTTCGTTTGCTTCAAGAGTCCACGGGAGTCGATTTAGCGAAATCACAGTTTTTTTAGTGATAACTTATAAACGGTGTGAGATATCGAAATTCTAATAAAAAGGTGACGCGTATACGGCTGAATAAAGACATTTTAACAGTAAATACGCCTTACAATTATGCGCTATAAGATAAATAGTTATTACTTACATCATCCTGAAGGTATTGCAAATATCTGTGTTTCCTCGTTTTCAGATTTTCGATATCTCACACCGTTCAAAAGTTATTAATTTAATCTATTTTTTCATTACAGCTTTGGACCATTGGTCCGGTGGCAGTTTATTCTAAATACTATTCTTATTTTAACAATGGCGAATTTTCAGTTCAAGTATACAGTTTATAAAAATTTGAGTAGAGCAAAAAGAGAACAAAAAGTAAAAACAAAAAAACAAAAAGTAGTTAAGTGTCATTTTGGAATGTGAGTCTAGAGATTTAATAAAATGGTGTTGAAAGCAGAGTATTTTGGTGAGGTTTCCATTTTTTCTTGGGGGAGAGATCGTTCCAGAGACGAATGGATCTACCAAGAAAAGATTGGTGGCCTATGTTGGTGTTATGTCATTATGTTAGTTATCTCTGCAGAACTGAAACTCCGTTAAATCGACTCCCATGGACTCTTAAACCAAGATCTCTTGTGGAATATACTCGATACTTTGAGTTGTAATCTAATTCAATTGGAACACAATTAAAATTATAAAGCGGGCGATCAATTAAAATATGTTTACATCTGTTATGATGGAACCACTCATCTCTAAAACTCACCTGCTATAAGTAGTCCAAACATCAAACCGAATCCAACCATGATCGCCAATAGTTGCAACAGCCCATTGCTCTTGGAGTGCATACGCTCCCTCGTTAAGACTTCGAAGAACACCACGTACAACAATGTTCCAGATGCAATTCCCTGAAGCACCACATTCAACACCCCATCTCCAGACGAATCCGCTTCACTCAATCCGATTCCGATTCCAATCCCAGCTGGCGACACCAAAGCGAATGTGGCCAAATATATAACATTCAACGACATCCTCGTTCTTGCTGAAACCAACTCCAATCCAACACAGAACGCAAGTACTAATTTATGAGAAGATACAGCTCCAAACATGTAGTATACTCCACCGGAAGTTGTCTCCAAACCAACGGCAAGTCCTTCGAATAGTTCGTGCACCGATAAGGCAACGACAATCAAAAGTCCCCGGAATGATGTGGACGACATCATTCCTGTTACCATCTGGTATTACAACATGACTGTGACCATGTTCATTTGTTCCGTTATGTTGATGACTGTGTTTATGTTTGGAATCTTCACGATTTTCATGACTATGATCGATATGTCCGTGATTTTCACCGTTTTGATGACTATGATTAATATGTCCTGAATGTCCATCCTGATGACTATGCTCGATGTTATCATAAATCACATGATCTTCTTTAGTATCAATCGATGACTCGGAATCAGCTGATTTTATATCAGATTGTGTGGTTGAACACTGTCTCATACTGAAACTTCTATGTAGTACTTGATCAATTTCTTTTGTTTTCTTTTCTTTCGCGTGTTCTCGTGAATGTAGATACAAGTGCACCAACTCTTCAATGAAGTACATCATGAAAAACCCGCAACACATAATGAGATGTGACAAACTGAAGTCAGTCGCTGGAATTATTTCATCTTCTTGTAAATGCATGACCGTTTCGTTGATTTCAGGCAGTAAATGCATGAAAGTCGTGCAAAGCAATGCACCACCACCGAATGCAAGCAGTACAGAAAGGAAGATACGGGATTTTTGTGTTCTTTCCACAGTATAATCTGATGTTTGGTTCCATTTGAAACAACGAGCTAGGATAATAGGAACGAAACCGAGGAAAAATGTGGCCAAACTCAAAACTACCATTGCTACTATCTTGGCTATGAGAACTCCATCCGTTGACTCTTCTTCTCCGGAACCTGTCTCATTCCTTACGAGATTCAAAATTATTCTTTCGGAAGCCATTTTTGTATCGAATTCGATTATTTAACGAGATCTTGAAATATATCGATGTTTCCTTATATTTATATATATTTAAAAAAAGCTATTCATAATAGCACTTATATATTTTTAAAATCAAGTCAAAGTAGAGCTGGGAATATTGTTATCACTCACTGAATTTTCCCGCTCGATACAGTCTGGTGTCGTGTGCAAAACGTAAGAGAGTGATTTAGTTCTAGGGCACGTCTTTTATTACAGATTAGTAACGCGTGCAACAGATAAGGTGATACTCGTATAGCGCATGCGTATACCAGCAAGTATTTGATGGTATAAATACATTATTAGTTCATATATTATAATCTTTCCATCTTCTCTTCTCGTGCCTTGTTATTTCTTTGAGCGATAATGATCCAGATGTCAACTGTGATAGATTGATATTTCTAATGATTATGATTACTTTGTAGTTACAATTAATACATTAATATAAGTATTATTTTCCAATCCAATACTCTCCTCGTTTTTAGGATTAAATATTTTTTAATGATACGAATTTCTTATTCTTTTTTTTTATGCACATTCAAGAAATGGTTCATTGACTATTTTATATGTGTAGATTTTATTTTTTCATCGACATTACTGTTTTACTGTTTTGTTGACATGGAAATTTATCGCGAAGATATAAATCAAAAGCTCAAGATGATTGACGTGTGATCAAGCTACAATAATGTATTGTGTAATAAATTACATGAATTGTATAGAAATATATTTCAATGAAAATAGTTGAACAAAATAGATTTCAAAATTCAAAATAATATCTACATGTGGAGAATGTGCTAATCTATAGTGGGCCTCCATTGTGAACTTGCAGTTTGTAGTCAAGTGGAGGAAGGTCGTCTACCGACAAAAAACAAAATCACAAAAAAAACAAAAAACAAAATAAAATAACCGTATACGCATTTCGGTCATAACATGATCTTGATGTAACTTCGAAGATTGATCGAGTTGTTGTTGTTGTTGTTGTTGTTATCTTGAATGTTTTCCTTCATGTTCGTAATACTCCAAGAATTATACAAATATATATATTTTTTTCTCAAAGCTGCTCAACGACCCCACCAACAGCTAGGTAATACGGGGGTACGAATGAGCGGGTGATAATAAAACGATGGACTTTAGATGTCGACAATAATCGTAAAACCATAAGATTTTGATGAGATCAAAGCTTTTGTTGTCATAAATATATAAAATATCATTGTTTAAAAAATATTCCCAACTTTTATCCCGTTTTATTGCCATGACAACCGAATGATTCATTTCTAAACTCCGGACTTGGACATCTTGACATCATTATGGGAACGATTATCACCAATAAAACCACAAAAACAACAGTAACAACTGAGATAGTCCATCAATTATAAGATTAAAATCAGATTAAAATCTTAATAATGATCGAATGAACTCTTAGCTCTCCTATGGGCTACGTGATAATCAACCTTCAATCTTCAGTCATATCAAAGATCAAAGTCGTTGATGTGCCGATGTCAAGTTGAAAGCTATCTGAGTATAGATAAGACACGTGTGGTATTGAGAGTGATGAAAATTTTCATGAACATTTTTCTCGTTATAAATTTTCATAGAAATTTTCAATAACTTGGAAATGTACTATTTTATTTTGCTGACATATAGGCTCAAGTTGTTGCAGAAGAAACTAGAGTTTGAATCCACTCGTAGCAGTACTGAAGCGATTTCCTGAACACCACTCTACAATAAAACTTGCAATGAAAGAAGGAATTAAATGATTGGTATTTGTAAGATAATAACTGGGTTTAGGTTGAGGTTTTGATTATTAACAGATCTCTAGTGAATGAGAAGAAGAAGAATTTTTGCCGATCAACTGAAGGTGGGGCCAGTCAGGCGCGGACTGGCTCCAAAAGGCCCGGGGTGCTAGGCCCGTCGAAGTTGGTGCCCGGCGCACACAACGCCCGTGCAGTGGCCGCCTCGAAATTTTTCGATTTTTCATGTTTTTCAAGTAGCTTTTTACACATATCTTGACACAAAGTAATATTTATATTGTATATAACTGTTTGCAATTAATTATTATTTAGGTATGGATACGTTTAATCAGTAAATAATCAATCGAAATAGTAATTGATTAATATATGTTTCAACTACATGGTTAGAAACATATGTAAGTATTAAATTAAAAGTTTTCTTGACATTAACAATGAACTCTGTCCCAGCTTGTCGATGATTGTGTATTATATTTGTGTATTATGATTGTGTAATAAATATTTATATAGATATTGTCTGTATAATTATATAAATATGTTCGATAGGGGCCCGAAACGGTAAAAAGGCCCCGGCACCCCCTGCCAGTCCGCGCCTGGGGCCAGTACTTCTTTGGGACTGTTCTTTATTGGGGTTCATTGAACTTTATTGAGTAACACAGATTAGCACATAATACAGATATATAAGTCAAGTCGAAAAGTTGAAAAACACTAATTTTACACATTGTTGTTTATACCCCAATAAGATTAGGGGGTAAGTCCTATCCTGTGCTGGGGTAATTGGCATATAATGAATTTAGACATCAATTGATCATAATAAAATAATGAGAAGTATATAAATGTGTGATAAGTTAGTTATATTTGAGGAGTTAATGAGGATGATGGTATTGGAAATTTCCTTCGACATTTGTAATGAAGTCCAAACGATCCAACGATTTTTTTTTCATTGTAAAAATTCATAGCAATGAATTCAGTGAATTCATTGAAGATTCACCGACAATGTCCAATGTCCCATCGCTAGGTATTGGTACATTAGTTGATGCTGTTGGCAAATATCACACATTGTTGATTAGTTGACCTTCGGGCATTTGTGACAACCAGACTTCGAGTGATGATGATTATTGTTGGTTTACCGACCCCACCAACAGCTAGTTGATACGGGGGTATGAATGAGCAGGTGATTGTGAAACGATGAAGTAATGATAGGTGAAAGGACGTTTACAAAAACTCTTATGCGGGACTCGAACCCACGCCCAACGGTGACTTCAGTCTCTGAAGCGTGCCTCAGCTGACTGAGCTACTGAGACGGGTGGTCGAGTGGGTAGCATACTGAACTGTTATTCACGAGACCGGAGTTCGATTCCCGCCATGGTCGACTATCCTGACAGAGATTTTTCCATGTATCCCTCTGTCGTTCCGTTGGTCCGGAAATCCGACCCGGGAAACCGGTCCGAAAACCTAGCATGGAAAATAATACGATCAAAAAATGGTCCGCAAAAACCGGTCCGGAAAATGGCCCGGAAAATTGTTCGAACAACCAGTCCGGTGACCTAGCCAAAAAATGGCTCCAACACACATTCTGGAAAACCGGTCGGTGATCATCGAACTTATCTCAAATGCACGTTATCCATACGGCAATACCGAACCGTGCGAGATTCTAATCCAATTTTACTTTCAAATTAAGCTCACGGGAATTGTTAATGTTATTTTCACCTGCTCATTCGTACCCCCAAATAACCTAGCTGTTGATGGGGTCGTGAAGCAAACAATAATCATTATAGTATCGAAAAAAAGGTCAACAATTGCGACCCCTGGGAAAGGAAGTGTGGGGTGCCACATATTCAATAATCCAACAGTGGGTTTCAACAGGAAACCATGAGACAAATTGTGTCTTGCCAGACCTTATTCTTACCCCCCCACCCCCCCCCCCCCCCCCCCCCCCCCCTAGCCAACCACCCACCCTTGGCCAAAAGTTCGGGGTGGCAAAATGCCCCCCCTGCCTCTCCCTTCCCTCTCCCCCGGTTCCGACGCCAGTGTATATATATATATATATATATATATATATATATATATGTATATATATATATATATATATATATATATAATAGTATTAACAGGGTAAAATGCCTTTGAACCATAACATTCAATTCAATTCACAAACAAAAGTATCGTAACAATAGTAATTTAACTCTGTTTTTGGTCAAGGATTTTTATTTATGTTTCGACATAGATTAGAGTTCAATTCACTTGAACCACAGAGTCACAAAAATTTAACTTTCCTCGGTCCAATATTTCATACACAAGAATATAATAAAAATGAATATTTAGTCTGAGTGGTAAGATGGAGATCTATTACGCCTGAAAACTAACTAAAATGAATCGAAATGCAAGAATAAATATATCTTTTCTAAATAATGAAATATAGGGCCTGAGCCTAAATGGTAAAAAGAAAAAGAAACGTACTACAATTAATACGCAAATAATATACAGTGGTGTAGTCGTAAAAAATAAAGTGCCAGGGCGGCGACTATGCCCCCCCGGCAGTGGTCCTGTCGTAAAAGTAACGAGGTGTACCCCAAAATTTCACATGAAGATCGATATGTTTAATTTAAACAGCAGTCAATTTGATTCCTAATTGGTGGTGGGTTGGCCCCCGCAACGCACCGCAAGAAAAAACATTTGAAAATTGTTTTGTGAACAATTATATTCAGTAAGGTACTTTGGTACTTGGTACTTGTAATTCTAGCACGTGGCTGGCAGACTGGGACTGCCCAGGTTAATTACTACTAGGAAAACGCTATATGTGCGTTGTTAGACGAGCGAATAGTAATAGTATGAATGAGTGAAAATGGGTAAAAACTGCTTCGAGTGATACCAATTTAGCACATTTTATGTTTATTCTTCAAAGTGGCTGACCCGATCAAGCTGAAAGTTTTTAGAAATGTGTATCAAAATGTAATTCAACTTCACGCAAAATTTCATCTTTTTGGAAAATAAAAATATTTTCTTTTTTTTTCCGTCATGTTATTCTATTGGGTAATCTTGAAATTTCTAAAATTCATAACAAAAAAGTTACCGCGTGATAATGCCACAAAACTATACAGATCTAAGTTAGATGAGGAACCATATTGAAAAAAAGTTTGAAGTTGATAGCTGTAGCCGTTTGACCTGTGGAGAAGCGACAAAAAAAACATTAAAAAAAACATAAAAACGAATACCAATTTTTTTCAGTATGTCAAACTGAATCCTCGCTGAAGCTCGTCCAATAAATTAGGTAAAAAAAACACTCCAATAATGATTTCTAAAAGAATGAACATTGAAAAAATGATGTGATGGAAAATAATGAGAATGTATTAGTATTTACAGTAAAAAGAGAATACAAACAAAAACGGCGCAAAATGTCAACCCTCTGTCAACGCTACTTTAAACCATAAAACTAAACCCTATGTACCATGTGTAAATATCGTCACTTTTAATTAAAACCTAATCTCAGTATTGTGATGTCCTTTAAGGCCTGGTTCACAATTGTAATATGGAATAGTGATTATGGAATAGCAATAGTGTTATAGGTTGTAAGCGAAATGGATGATGGCGTTTCCATGTAACCGTTCACAATAAGAAACTGGTTATAGTGATTAGGTGATAAGTCATAAGAAATGAAAAAAATCCATTTCTTATGACTTATTCCTTATAACCAGTATGACAAGCCAAATTCTGACCAATCAGATGATGTTACTACTGTAGTCAAGTGACTTACCGTTATGTATTTCGGGTATTTATTTTTCTCTTAAGACTCAAATCAGACATTCTCAAGGAATAAATGTCAAAATGACTTTTGACGGTTGCTGCAAGGCCTAATATATTATTTTAATAAAATAGTGAAATAATAATAGAATAATTCAGAAGGCCTTTCTTGTTGCGACTGCCACTGAAATTCAAACGGTCCAAGGCAGAATAATGATTCAGGTTGGCGGTGAACAGTGAAATAAGAGGCTATTGTGGCCCACCTTTGTCACTATACACTATAACACTATTGCTATTTAACTAGGAAAATGTCATATATTCGTTGTTTAGACGAGCGGGTAGTAATAGTATGGGTAAAAATGAGTAAAAACTGCTTCGAGTGGTAACAATTTAGCACATTTATGTTTTTTTTTCAAAATGGCTGACCCGATCAGGCTGAAAATATTTATAAATGTGTGTCAAAATGCAATTCAACTTCACATAAGATTTCATTTTTTTGGAAAATATAAATATTTTCTCTTTTTTTCGCCATGTTATTCTAAAGGGTATTCTTGAAATTTCTGAAATTCATAAAAAAAAAACGTTACCCCTCGATAATGTCACAAAACTATACAGATCTAAGTTAGATGAGGAACCATATTGAAAAAAAGTTTGAAGTTGATAGCTGTAGCCGTTTGACCTGTGGAGAACCGACAAAAAAATATAACGAACACCAATTATTTTCAGTATGTCAAAAAAAAAAATAAAAATAAAAACGAACACCAATTTTTTTCTGATGTCAAATTGAATCCTCGCTAAAGCTCGTCTAATAATCACTATTCCATATTCCAATTGTGAACCTGGCTTAAGCAATCAATCATCCTCATCATCTCCATCATTCCCAAAACTATATAAACTACGCATCACCCTCACACTCATACCTCAACGAAACCAGCTACCTCGTTCACCTCCTAAAACCATCAAATTGTCTATTATTTTCACCCAAACTCCTCAATGAATGGCTTGACCTATTTCCAGCATTGTTTCGTGTCTGTAACCACTTGAAGCCGTCTATTCGCACTTCACTTTCTTTTCAATCACTCTTCCGCTTTTTACATAACTCAAATTAGCGGTTCGAAATATCCGATCGTTAGTGGTAATTAGGTGGCGAGACGGGCGATTGGAACCGTCTTGAAACAGTTCGATATATTGAACTATCCATTACCATTGCAAATATATATGATGTTATGTAATTAAGGTATGTAAAGAGTAGAACGGATGTTTTCCTATGTGTCAACAATAACGCTTGGGGGTTTTGATCCGCTTATTTAATTTTTCTGAGTGATTTTTTTGTTCACCTGCTAATGTCTGTGATATCCTTATTCTTGTGTAATAATCTGATCTAAAAATTGTAATTTGAAAGGAGATGATATATAAAGATTAGATAATTATAAGTTATAACAATTTATAAATGTAGGTAATGGTAAAATATAGTTGATTGGGCTACCTAATTATGAAAAAAAATATGAAATTTTAAAACAAAAATGTGTATCTGAAACCAATTATTCATAGAGCACTAATTGTGTATAAATGATTTCCGAATTGTGAAATAGAGATTGAATAATTAAAAGTTAACGATTTTTAAATCTAGGAAAAGATAAAATAGTTGATACTACCAGAAGATAAAAAAATTACAGAAAGTAAAAAAATCTGAGACCAATTATTTATAGAAAACTAAATTATAAATATATATATATATATATATATATATATATATATATATATATATATATATATACACATATATATATATATATATATATACACATATATATATATATATATATATATATATATATATATATATATATATATATATATATATATATATATATATATATATATATATATATATATATATATATATATATATATATATATATATATATATATATAGATATATATATATATATATATATATATATATATATATATATATATATATATATATATATATATATATATATATATATATATATATATATATATATATATATATATATATATATATATATATATATATATATATATATATATATATATATATATATATATATATATATATATATATATATATATATATATATATATATATATATATATATATATATATATATATAGTTTCTGAATTATGAAATGGAAACCTTTTAAAGAAAAGTCACACAATATCTGACATGCTACTCAAAATAGGTGAAGTTCGTCTCCCTTGCCTAGATGTCTCGATCGACCGTCTCCGTAATAAATCAACATTGTCGATTAGGGGTGTCGACCAGTCAAGTCTTGCAATGAGTTTAATGTCAATTATTAATGCTTGTCACTCTTTTTAATATGAATTTACTATTGCATATTATATGGCACAGAGAGAGAGGTCCGATACGACCTTGGCTTGCATAGACTCCTAGAATCTCTAGCTATGTAGTAAGAGATGCATTTTTAAATTTTATGCATTTCTCAACTATTTTTCCATTAATTTATTCGTGAAACTAGTAACTACATGCAAAGGTGGCGTATGTATTTGTGAAATGAAAGATAAATGTATATGAAAAATGAATCGAAAACTTTACATACCTTGATTTTGAAATTTATTTGTAGTCACGCACCGTATTTTTTATACTTTTCTCAACAATATATGCATCAATTTTTGTTTTGAGATGAGCGAAAAATGTATATGCAAAATGAATAAAAAACTCTACATAACTTGATTTTCGAACTTGTCTATAGTCACTCACCGTCTTTTGTTATGCAGGTCTAGTTTGATTCAACTTGTTTTAATTTTGATAGTTATGCAACTCAAATTTATTGTTTACTTTTTGATAATTGCAATGGATTCAATTTTGGATTATATAACTATAGCACAGATTTTTCTAATCGATCCACATATCTAATAATCTAAAAATTAAATCTTTAGTGCTCACCTTTTTTTTTCAGGATAAGACCGGCAATTGGTCTCACCCAGTCTTATTTTCTAGAATCTCAACTTCCAAATTGAAAATGAAGTCAGTCCCTATACGTACAAAACTATTATTTGCATTTTTGATGATACCAGTCTCTGATTGCTAAAATTCATAAAAATTCCTCATTTTATAGAAAGCAAATATCAAACAAAATTCAACATCAAAATCTTAAACTCCAAAATCAAATTGATCACATTCTCACATAATAGACCTATCACCTACTAATTCATATCCCCAAATAACCCAGCTGTTGATGGGATCATGACGCGAATAACAATGAATCACACATTCCTGGCACGTGTTCCATTGTTACAACCAAACTTACGTAACATTTCAACCAATGTAACAGCACTTGTTACGATCTCCATATAAACTTGACTTCCACACCGAAACCACCGACCGTTCACAACCGAAACGTAAACCGTCACATATCAACCATGAACAAAATAAACAAACACTTTACTTTCTTCAAAAAATCATTAAACCATATATTACCTCATCCCACCAATAACTTCTCGAAACCTCTAGCCGCCAATACTCACTACATACATGAGACACCAAATCGGAACCATCAATATTGAAACATTTTAAAATCTGAATAAAACAGGTCGAACACACCCGATTGTCAATACTTAGCAATAGTCGGAACGGACGTGCGTAACCATCAAAACAACTATTATTTATGCCACGGTTATTATCTAATGGCGAGTAAAAGTGGTTTCTTAGCACACACTTATAGGCCCTGTGATGTAAGTCAAGTTTTGAGCTCATTACGTTTACAATGTTGGTAGTTGCATGTGGTGTCGTGTTGGTGTTTGTGTTAGTGTGTTATTTATTATATTGGCTACCCAGGAAGAAGTTATGGGACTTGGCGAAGAAAATGCCCGGGCCGGCGGCGTTGCCGTTGATTGGGAATGCGATGTTGTTTTGGGGTAGTTTATGTCAGAGTTTTGATATATTTGCAACGTTGCATGAACAGTATGGGCCGGTGTTGAGGCTATGGCTTGGGAACCAACTCAGTGTGATGTTGTTGAGCCCGGATGATATTGGAAAGGTTTGTTAATAATTATAATTATAATTAGTTGTTTATATGAAAATATATATAATTGTGGTTTTTAGATGATTTATTATGAATTATTGGTGTCAAAACCAATTGTATCCAAGATTTTACTATCTGGATTGAAAATGTTTGCCATTCAACATATAAATATACAAATAAATATATACAATTATTTGGAGTCTTTAATAATCCATCCTGAATTATTGGTATATAAATGAACCGTTCCCAATTACGAATAGTCTGAATTGGGAAGGTTTGTGATTAAATTTCAATTATACGAGCTTGAGCGAGGATTCAATTTGACATACTGAAAAAAATTGGTGTTCGTTTTCATGTTTCTTACAGGTCAAACGACTAATTGCTATCAACTTCGAACTTTTTTTCAATATGGTTCCTCATCTAACTTGGATCTGTATAGTTTTGTGGCATTATCGGGGGGTAACTTTCATTTTTAGTAATTTTAAAAAATTTCAAAAATACCCATTAGAATAACACAGCGGAAAAAAATAGAAAATATTTTCATTTTCCAAAAAAATGACATTTTGCGTGAAGTTGAATTACATTTTGATACACATTTCCGGACATTTTCAGCTTGATCGGGTCAGCCATTTTGAAAAGAAAGCTTAAAATGTGCTAAATTGGTACCACTCGAAGCAGTTTTCACCCATTTTTACCCATACTAAAACTATCCGCTCGTCTAACAACGCATATATGGCGTTTTTCTAGTTGTAATAATTTGTTAATATGAAAGTATATGAAATTTCAATATTTATAATTTATTTAGGTTTGTTGGTGTCAAAATGTTCTTCATATTTTGGTGACAAGTCCGCGTAAAAGTCTTGCAACAACCTAATCGGTATTATTGTCTTATAAGACTTGAAGTGCTCCAGCTAGTCATTACATCAAAATATAATAATTCTATTAAATCAAGTTGATTGGTCTTTCTTCCTGACCTGTATGCCACTAACTTAATTCCAAAAAAAAATGTAGCCCATTTTTTCCGGTATGTGAAATGGGAGTCTCCGCTACGCTCATCTAATAACGTGACCAAATGTAGTTCATTCATCATTGTACAATTAAAAATAAGGCCCAGTATTACGAATAATAAATTAGTTGATTAAGCGATAATTAGTGGATTAACTTGTTATTACCCTTGGTTACCAATGTTATTTCTGTACTGGTATTGATTAATTAGCTTAATTAACACATTTTTATTATTGGTAATATGGGCTCTAAGTCAAATAATTGAACTGAATGTAATTATGTAATTATCGCTGCAATTAACCAGTCGAGTCCGAGTGATACTTTATTGCTGTAACGAGTGAATTATAGTTGGTTAGAATCAACTCATTACTGTCATTGTGAATAACGTAAGTAAAAGGTGAACCGCAATAGTTGCATTAGCTCATCGTCGCACAGGTCAAGGGGGTGCATACACGGTACTTATATATATATATATATATATATGTATACAGGGGCGTCGGAACGTTTTCAAAGTAGGGGGGGGCAAGCTCAAAAATTACGACCCGCGGAGGAAGGAAGTATGGGGTGCCACACATTCAATAACATTTGGGTATTTTTCAGGATAGAAGGACAAAATACTGAGAATACCAAGATGGGGAGGGGGGATCTCAGTTTGGAAAAGAAAATGCCATATAAGAACAGTTGTACAAAGGCCAGTTAACGCGAAGCATGCGACCCGCGGGGGGCAATGGGGAAGGACCCCCTCTGGCCCCGCAGGGAATTTTTTTAAATTACCTTTTTATTAACACGATTTAACGTGTTTCAGATAAGATTTAGATGACAAAATTAATTGTTTTGAAGAACTAGATGTGCCCAACTGATATTTGCCAAACATCGTTATTGTAACTGCAGGGTCAGTCTGGCTCATTTTAGCGCCACGGGCAAGGACTAAATTATGAGCCCCAGAAACTTTATGCGCATAGTGAAAGTGAATGCGAGTGAGGGAGGAACCAAGCCCCGCAGGGAAATTTTTGTGAATTTATCTTTTTAAATGCGATTCTACGGGTTTGGGAATTGGACGAAATTTCTGGAATTCATGAATTCTTTAGTGTGGTAAGAGCTAGTTTTGCTGAATGGCTGATCCAAGAAAAATCTATGTCTTTCGATAACAATGCTGTTCGAATGATAACATTTTCTCCACCCAATAATGCACAAGTAAAATAGAATACGATTTATGGCATATATTATTATTAATAGAATGTTACAAATGTGCGCCGATAGCGCCCCTTAAATTTGACGCCCCTGGCAGTCACCGAACGACCCTTATTGGAAGTTCCCTTTCTCCATTTCATTGTATTGTCATTGTTACGACTGTTGGAATTTTGGAAATTTACAAAATTTACAAAAATTGTAATGAATAATTTATATCTGAAAGAAGCACTGCCGGTAGGGTTGTTTGTTGATTTCTGATAACTAATAACTACTTACCAGAGCTATCATTCCAAAACAGTCCACCAAATTCCTTTAAATCACACCTTTTTTAATATGGTTCAACGTGTTCCAGATGAGATTTAGATGCAAAAATCAATTTTCTCCTAAAACTGAAGGTGCCCATCTGATATTTGATTTTCTATGCAATGTGAAATATGAATCTATGTACGATTTTATCTATCTAAATAGGTCTACATCTTTCCTTCTTACTCTTTCTTTCTTTTTTTTCTTTCTTTCCTTCTCTCTTCCTTCTTTTTTTCGTCTTTTCTATTTCTCGTCTTTTCAATTTTTTTTTGCAAGACATTTTTCTTGCCCCCCCTTGCCCCCCCCTGGCCGAAAGTTGGGGGGGCATTGCCCCCCCTGCCCCCCCCGGTTCCGACGCCAGTGTATGTATATATATATATATATATAGCTTATATGTGTATATATAAATATATATATATATATATATATATATATATATATATATATATATATATATATATATGTATATATATATATATATATATATATATATGTATATATATATATATATATTAGTGATGCTTTCGGGTACCCGGGTACCCGGGTCAGGTACGGGTAATGCATTACCCGGGTAATATTCTGTTACCCGGGTACCCGGGTACCCGTCTAGGTTCCGGGTAATTGTGCTAACCAGTACCTATAATATAGGAAATAACTTTTATAAATCACTCAAGCTACCGAGAGAAATTCAACTTCGCATTCCACATAAGTTTTTTCACCTACCTTCTCAGACCTCCCTCAACTTGTCATAATACGCTCGTAAAATCTAGTCGCACCACCTACCGTTATCTGTGGTCACACGTGCAGTGTACTGAATCCCTCTCCTGTCAACCGCTCTCTATTTGCCATGCCAAATACTATTCTTTACCGAGAACTCAGAAGATTATGAAACGTCAGAACCACGGAACTATAGACAGGGGATGACGTAAATATGTTTTTTTTCAAATTACCCGGGTAATTTCGTCGGGTACCCGGTTCCCAATTTGTTACCCGAAGGCATCACTAATATATATATATATAGCTTATATGTATATATATATGTATATATATGTATGTATATATATATATATATATATATATATATATATATATATATATATATATATATATATATATATATATATTCATATATATATATATTTATATATATATATATAGCTTATATGTATATATATATATATTTATATATATTTAACAACATTTCTTTATGAATGCGATTCATTAACGATATGTATGTACGTTTTTGTCAAATCATAAAAATGTGATCAATCTGTGACAAACCAAGAGGTCCTGGGCTCAAGTCCCAGATTGGTCACATTTTTATGATTTGACAAAAACGTACATATATATATATATATATATATATATATATATATATATATATTCATATATATATATATTTATATATATATATATAGCTTATATGTATATATATATATATTTATATATATTTAACAACATTTCTTTATGAATGCGATTCATTAACGATATGTATGTACGTTTTTGTCAAATCATAAAAATGTGATCAATCTGTGACAAACCAAGAGGTCCTGGGCTCAAGTCCCAGATTGGTCACATTTTTATGATTTGACAAAAACGTACATATATATATATATATATATATATATATATATATATATATATATATATTATATATATATATATATATATATATATATTATATATATGTATATATATTATATATATGTATATATATTAAAATAAGTAAAAGTGGGCTGTTTTTTAATCGTGATACTATTTATTTGAAATTGACCAACGTTTCACAATTATATAATTGTGAAACATAAGTTTGGACCCTGAAGAGCACGAGACCATTCTCGTTGAAACGTTGGTCAATTTCGAATAAATAGTATCACGATTAGTTTTACTCACTATATTCTATCATGAATCGTGAAAGTTTGAGTAAATGCATACATAAATATATATATAAATATATATATATATTTATATATATATATATTTATATATATATATATTGGGTTTACCGACGCACTGTTATGATAGCGCAGATCTAATGGCGTCGGATGGATGATTAATGAGATGATGGGATGATGAGATGAAGGATAGTGGGTAATGGGAAGGATAGTGGAAAGGAAGCGGTCATGGCCGACTTATTGTAGGAACCATCCCGGCATTAGCCTAGACTACAGAGGAAACCATGAAAAACCCCTGTAAAGATGGTCGGCGGCGGGGATCGAACCAGGTCCGATGTTTCCCTCGTTTCCCAGTTCACATGAAGCGAGCGCGTTAACCACTGCGCTGCATGTGCCGGTTACACGGTGGTCATACAAATAGAAAAATTCATCTTTATATTTCTTTCCATGTTAATGAGCCAGTGTCATTGAATAAAAAGTATAATATCAATCAATATTTAATCATCAGTTGGTACAATCGGCTCTTATATTATCTATATTATCATTATTTATCGTTATTATCATTCTTACATGTTCTCTACTGAATTTATTATTTGTCAATGCCGATTAGTGAGCTCGCACACAAGGGTTTACCCTTATGCGAGCTTCACACATATAAATGTGCATCATTATCTTGTTGTTTTGTATTTTTGTATTTTTGTATTTTTTTCGTGTGTGAATAAAATATATAAAAAAAAAAAAGATATATACTCTTCAATTAATATGACATCCAATGTTTTAAATACGATCAGTTTAAAGATAGGTCCTGATACGTCAATGAATTTAATCATATTCTTGGTATCCATTAAGGTGGTATCTTGAAATTGATTCAGTTCACGAAAATAGAATGTCATATTAATTAAAGAACATAAAATTATTTTGGGGTTGCTATACTTTTTTATTCATTTATACTAGTTCGTGAACATAGGAAAAATGGTAAAGATGAATTTTTCTATTTGAGTAAGCACCGTGCATGCACCCCACTTAACAGATGTACTTGTATTCACAAAAGAAGGTCAATCTATCGATATAACAGCCGTAAATACCATCGTTATATTTGTATAGCTCTGGTATTTGGAGTGTATTATAATTTTTGAGGATAATTTTTACCATAAGAAAGCATTTACATATATGAAAATTATCAAATTTCTTGGAATTACTTCAAAATTATGATTGTACAGCATTCTTCTCTTGATTGTTAATCATATCTGACAGATTTTTCTCACTTGTTCAATAATGTAATATTATTCGCACGACAGGTTCTAGGAAATCCAAAAATTCGCAACAGGAATAAATCCATGACAGACGTAGCGGAACCGTTCATGAATTCTGGATTACTCATCAATCGGGATGAAATCTGGAAGACACATCGTCGCATCATCACACCATTATTCCACTTCAAAATCCTGGAGACCTACGTGGAGATTTTCCAGCAGAAAGCAGCGATTCTTGTCGAGAAGTTAGAAGAGTTGTCAGATGGCCGAACTTTTGACATCTACGACAAGTTGAGTCTTTGCACGTTGGATGCAATTTGTGAAACAGCAATCGGTGAGTAGGTTTAGCGGACGACATACAGAGATAGTGTACTCCAAAAATAGGTTTAGTCGCCCCGGTGGCTCAGTCAACTATTGATAGTGGTTGAAAGTGAAGTCATCGTTGAGCGTGGTTTCAAGTCCCGCTTAAGGCATGGGTTTTTGTAAACGTCCTTTCACTTATCATCACTTCAACGTTTCATAATCACCTGCTCATTCGAACCCCCGTATAACTTAGGTGTTGGTGGGGTCGTTTAGCAGCATTAAAAAAAATCGATGAAAAATTATCAATTGAAAAAAAAAACTTACCCCATAAATAATTAAATTAGGCCGTGTAAGACCTCTGAATATCCCGGCTATTTTTATATTAAGGGATCCCACATAAAAAGACACAGTAACTCGAGAATAAATTATAACCATTTATTTACTCACAAAATTACAAAGTGCAAAATAGGCAGAGCATCCGTAAATGATTACCAGACGAAGGTCCGTAGACTACTTAAAGTTTAGTTATAATTTTTATACAAAGTTTGCCGAAATATCATACGAACACTTCACCCTATTGGCTAGTACAGGATGGTACAGAATGATTGGTTGCTGGACTTGACCTAAATTGTGTGCGCCTCCCCCAACAACATCATTGACAACAATTTCCGACAAAATACTATTCTAAAAGAAGCTAAGTGCTGATGGACGAACCTGGTTGTAACTCAAATTTAGATAACAATGTTTGAAACGAAGAAATGACAGCCAGTATTCAAGAAACCATGGAATAACAATAAAAATGCATCCTCAATAAAACTGGAAGATGCTATTCATATTTTGTCGGCATTAAAACGAAAGTTTTACAAAGAATACAAAAAGGCAATATAATATTGAATAGAAAGACCAGACGGCATGCTAGGGTGGTCGAGGATGGATTTGGGGTCATCACAGCCGATGAATTACGATTTTTCAATAATCCAGATACATATAGATTATGTGCAACTTCTTCTGGTAATTATTTATTCGAATGATTACAAATAAATTATACAACTCTCGTGCTTCATGAGCTTACACATACGTGTACGTCATACATCTACTGACGTCACAAAGTGTCTGATGACGTCACAAGGTGTCTGATGACGTCACAAGGTGTCTATAGCCTGATTTACACGATCCAAGTTTTCATCCAAGTCCGTGGATTCAAGGGTTGGTCCAAGTACTTTGACAGCAACTAGGATGGAACATTAAACGCCTGTCTAAACGGTCCAATGTATTTAAGGTCATACACGGCACATTAATCCCAATAGTTGAACATGCTGTTCGAGTATCTAGATGACTTGTAACAGCTGACTGGCAATCAGATATGGCGGGATACCGAGCGGTCACCGTCAAGTGCGCATGCGCGCCAGACTTGTGTGACGTCAAAGCCTCTGATTGGTTGGTTTCATCAAAGGTTGAACGAAATATAGGAATTTTCTAAACAAAATGACTTGGATGAAAGGTTGAATTCCAGGGTTGAATAGAAGCTTTTTGCTCCAAGTTTTCCATTTAGACAATCCAAGAACTTGTAATCAACCCTTGAATCCAAGGACTTGGATGAAAACTTGGACCATGTAAATCAGGCTTAATGTGTGACGTATCTTGGTGTGTTGCAGGTTGCCCTGTGGAGACACAGAAAGGGGGACGAAGCGAGTTTCGTGACTGCATTGCTTTGGTCCGCGAACTGCTCGTCAACCGTTTTCTCCACCCCTGGCTGATGCTGGGCTGGCTCTACCCTTACACCAGTGACGGTAGGAAAGGGGTGAAGATGATGCAGGTAACTGAAGTATTCACAATTGTTATGTACCATTTCGGGAAGTAGAATTGATTTTATGTAAAATAATATCAATAACAATGGTCTATTAGTCTAATGGCCTGTTTTACGAATAATAAATTTGTTGATTAAGCGATAATTAGTGGATTAGCTTGTTATTACCCTTGGTTACCAATGTTATTTTTGTACTGCAATTGAAAAATTGGCTTAATTAACACATTTTTATTATTGGTAATATGGGCCCTAAGTTAGGTAGGACAATGTCCAGACATTTTGAGCTCCTGGGCCCGAATATTTTTGACCCTTTTCCCGCCTTTCACTTATAAGCAATTTATCATTAATTACATAGATGTTAATAAGTAATTTTTGGGAACTGTTTTTCAACACTTACTTCATTCAAGAGTTGGTGTCTAACAATAAGAATGTACATAATATTAAACTCAATTCTTTTCAAATGAGTCCAACTTTATATAATAATATATTCTTCATATAATCAACGAGCTAGTGAAAACTTGGCGCCCTAGGTCTAGGCCTCATGGGCATGTGCCTCAATACGGCCCTGAAGTTGGGTCATTGATGCTATATTGAAATAATAATTACATGCATGGGCGTCGGCAGGAAGAAATTTAAGGGGGGGCAAAATATCCCAAATTCGGAAATGCACAAGTCCCAATGGGAGTGGGGGAGAGGGCTCCCCAAGGAGATTTTTTGAAGTTCCATCGTTTTATGGTGTTTTGAGAGGTTTTGTGACTATTTAATTAGCTTTTGATTTTTATAGAGAAAGAAGACAGACAATGTTGAATTGGTTGAATTCTATGCAAGTAGTTGATCCTATTCATCTTTTTAAATATTCCATCATACAAAATAGCCAAAATGAGTTATTAGAATCTGATTGGTCTGTATGATACCCAATATCAAAATTTCCAGGAAATAAGAACAGCCCAATAAATCATATTCGTCAGTCGGCGAAGGCATAGCCTTGCCTACCCACCCCAGTCACATCAGACTCATGACCACCCGCGTAACAAGACATGTTAAAATATGTCACCGGTACAGTCGGTACTTACAAAGTTTCGAGAAACATCATTGTTTAAAAAAAATCTGTCGGGTCCCGGGGGGGGGGGGCAAGGGGGCCCTTGCCCCCCGCTGCCGACGCCCATGTTTACATTAATGGCATCATTTTATTAATATCTTTTCTTCCCCTGTAAGACCGTGGACCAATTCAGCAGCGGTATCGTCAACAAGAAACTATCCGAATACCGCCAGGGTATCCGCAACACACGCAGCATCACCACAGCCAGCGGTAAAACAATCTCCTCCTTCCTCGACCTCATGGTCGAAGCCTCCGAGACCGAGGGCTCTTCTCTATCCGCCCACGAGATCCAAGACGAGGTCACGACAATGGCTGCCGGTGGCCTTGAAACTACTGCATCGACCATGTCGTTCTTCCTGCTCCTAGTGGCAATACATTCAGACGTCCAGGAGTTGATCTGGGAGGAGATGGAGGATATATTCGGGGATGATGATAGGGCGGCTACGAATGAGGATCTGGGAAGGATGTTGTGTCTGGATAGGGCGGTGAAGGAGACGTTGAGGATGTTCCCGATTGTGGGATTGTTGAGTCGGGATATTGATGAGGATGTGGAGCTGCCAAGTGGGTATACGTTACCCAAAGATTCGAAGCTGATTATTAATTTGTATGTTTTACATCGACAAGGGATCAGCTTTCCAGAACCAAACAGGTACGTTTCTTCTAACGACCTTTGAAGATATTGTTGAGTGGGACTTCCATGAACGTGGTGTTTGCACGATGTAGTGATACCAACTTACTTCATCATAAAATAAAGAACGTGTGCCGACTCTCATACTAATAACATGGCGGGCATTATTGTTTGCTTGCCGTCAGATCAGAGCCCAAATCCCCCATTTACCCTAGCGGACTCTCTTGTGAACTAGATGAGATTGAGTGGCTACGGTACCGGTGACATTGATGAACAACCAAAATAATCACTGGGGCCTAGTTGATATTGTTACCGTGTTAATACGGATCTAGAGTTGTCAAACGGACAATATGATGATTGTCTATTATGATTTGATTGTTATCAAACAATAATATGTGCATCACTCATGTTATCTATTGAGCCGTGATCAGTAGTTCGATATAAAAGCGATAGTTGCGCGACAGACAAATGTGCCCTCAATGACGGCGGACGTCCTCCTATTGGAAGAAGTGAGTCGGCAAACCTTTATATTATGATGAAGTAAGTTGGTATCACTACATCGTGGTATTTGCATAGAGGATATTTTAGCCGCCATGTTGGAAAATCGACCAATCAGTGACCTCTAAGCGGAAAGAATCGCTAGCCGCGTTCATGGAAGGACAGCTTTAGATGAGAGATAGCGTAGACATTCATTCGATACAATTGGTGTCTACCTCTGTTATTTTTTCATATTTTTTTTTCAATATCACACGTACATATCTACCTGATATGAGACACGATGAAGTGACAATTAGAAATATAAGTAGTCAGAAATAATATAGTTTGAGGAAGTGATACACATTACTTTTCAAGGTCGAACCATATCATTTCGATTTTAGTATGTTGAGGAGAAGTCTAATGAAGAGTAAAAAGTGGGATCATTTGACAATTAAATACATTTCAACTCTCTTCTATGGTATTGCCCTTGTTATTATTCAATTCACATTCCAGTTCATTATACAATTCTTGGTGGCTAACGGGATTCATTTTTGAATACATTTTCTAATTGTGCTTTTCTGAAGTTAAATCAGTCATATTTGTATTGTGCTAAAGAATTTGCTGAGTGCGAGTATTTTATAAGAATGTCCCACAAGTGCAAGACAAAAAACAAACCGAATGATACTAGGAAAACGCCATATATGCGTTGTTAGACGAGCGGATAGTAATAGTATGGGTGAAAATGCGTAAAAACTGCTTCGAGTGATACCAATTTAGCACATTTTATGTTTTTTCTTCAAATTGGCTGACCCGATCAAGCTGAAAATTTCCAGAAATGTGTATCAGAATGTAATTCAACTTCATGCAGAATTCCATTTTTTTTTAAATATTTATTTTTTCCGCTGTGTTATTCTAATGGGTATTTTTGAAATTTCTAAAATTCCAAAAAATTAAAGTTACCACCCGATAATGCCACAAAACTATATAGAACTAAGTTAGATCAGGAACCATATTGTAAAAAAATTTGAAGTTGATAGCATGTAGTCGTTTGACCTATGGAGAACCGACAAAAAAAACATGAAAAAAAAAACATAAAAACGAACACCAATTTTTTTCAGTATGTCAAATTGAATCCTCGCTAAAGCTCGTCTAACAATAAACAACAGTCACGTTATCTTCAGTATACCACATCATTGTTTTTGTGCAGATTCTGGCCGGATCGCTGGCTACCAGAGAACATAACGCAAGAGTCGCGTCACCCTTACGCTTACCTGCCGTTCGGCGCCGGCGCGCGCAACTGCGTCGGTCAGAAGTACGCGTTCTCGCAGATGAAGACCGTGCTGAGCACCGTGTTGAGACGGTTCAAGGTCAAGACGAGGTTGACGATGGAGGATCTGAAGAGGGTGGAATTGAGCGTGTCGCTAGCGCTGGACGGCAAATATGATATTCAACTTGAGAAGAGGGTTAGGCAATGATGCCAATAGGATAATGTGATATGAAATGTAATATGAACATAGATTTATATTACTGAGATATGTTACTCAACGTTAAAGCAGGGTTTCCAGTTCCGATTTGTTTTGGTAGTCCGACACGATATCGGTACGATTTTTTACAGGCGTGTTTCCACTTCGCCTTTACCGTAACGTTTTCGTGACGTCATAGTCATAGCCTTCATTACCTCTATATGCACAGGCTTCTTGGAATGTTGGGAATTATATTTAAAATCGCACTTTTTATGGATAGATTAATCAATATTTTCGGGAGTCGATTCTTTTTTTTTCGATCTTTCGATATAAATCCTAACAACAGGAAGAAGATGAATCGCAATCGCAGTGTAACTTCCGGTAAAATCGTGATTTCGGCCGACAAAAGTTGGAGTTGAGTCAATAATCACGACACCGAATCGGTACTGTTTGTACGCCATGTTCTTAGGTGAATACTGGCTTGTGATTGGGCAGTTGGGAAAATCGTGTTGGACGACAAGAATAAATCGAAACTGGAAACCCTGCTTTAGAAGGCGTACATATGTGTCTCAGCATCAACTTCACATTGCTTTGCAAACCATGGAATTTCCTCCATATTGGATGTTTTCTAAGCAATGCCTTATATATTTTTATATTGATAATTTCAATATAGAAGGCCTTGCCTGGCATCAAATGTTATGCAGTCTCCAACTGTTGGTTGAACTCATCATTTGTCGCGACTCAAGGCCCATTCACAATGCAACGCTAACATGAACACTAACATTAACGCGAGAAATGTTTGCCTTATGGTATGGCGTTGGTCCATTCACAACCAACACTAACAATAACGCTAACATTAACGTGAACATGAAACCTTGCAAGCTCCAAGCTTTCATGTTAACGTTACTGTCGAGACGTAAGAAGCGGCCAATCAGAATCCTTCAATTTCCGAATAACAACGACTAGTAGCGAAGTAAAACGACTGCCTAGACTCGATCACTTGTAGTCCTGTGAGGTGGCAGTGGAATCGGCGCGTAAAATCTAGACTTCTGATTGGCTCTTAGTTATTGTTAGCGTTGATGTCCTTTTCTATTATGAACAGTCCGTTGTTTCATGCTCATGTTAATATTAATGTTACCGTTGCATTGTGAATGGGCCTTAAATCATGGAACATAATTTCACAACTGTTGTTCCTAACGCAAATACACGAAACGTCATCACCTGATTTTCACTCGGTATTTGCTAACGAGAAACCAAATGTAATAAATTGAACAAATATTTGTAATAATTATAGTTAAAATGTTTCTATTTGTTTCTCTTGAGTGAAACTAAAAAGCGGCTATGCATTAATCGGAGATTATACAAACTTTGCTATTTAACCTTAATCTATTCGTTAAGGTGCGTCTTCGATGCGAGGTTTACCTTCATTTGTATAGTATTTGTCTGTTTGGGCCCGGTATTACCAAGTCCATTTAACCTTGGTGAGAACGAATAGCATGGGTAACCATGGTGATAACAACTTTAAACTGTCAGTTAGAGCTACTAACACATTGGTAATACCATACCTAAGTAGGCCTAATTTAATTCCTTAAAGGACATCACAACTTTGAAACTGTAATTTAACAAATAATACCGATATTTATTTACCTGAATGAGAGAAAACCAGAAATCATCGATCTCAATTTCAGAAATGATAATCAATTTTTTTGTCCTCCAGAGACCATGAGTCGTGACGTAGGCATTACCGATTCTGTATAGAAATAATGAATATAATCGAGTAATGTCTACGTCACTACTCGGAAAAAAGACCGGGTCCTAGAGGACAAATTAATTGATTATGGTTTCTGAAAATGAGATGATGATTTCCGGTTTCCTTTAAAATTAGTTGAATAAATATCGTCATTATTCGTTCAAAGCTAGTTTCATGCTTGTGATGTTCTTTAATCATTTCTGTTATTTTTTCACTTGATTCTACTTTCAATTTTGTACTTTCTCAACAATCTTATTCACTTTTCAGTGTATACTTTTCTTTAGATAAGAATTTCAAATTATATTTCTCGTGGACAAGAATCATTACAAAAAGTACGTGATAATTCTGATAAACTATATGTATTACACAATGTTATGTTGTATTTGATTAAACTCTAGTTCAATTGCCATTAAGATATTATTATCCTACGAAAAGTATTTTATATCCTATTATGTATAATTTTTACTCGAATGATTTGATACAATATTTGTTACATTTTTTATAACGTTCATTGAAATATTTTTTATTTTGTACAAATAATTGTATGTATTACTTATTTAATTCCTGTCTTATACATCGTTTGTTATTTATATATATTAAGAGTCCATGAGAGTTGATTCAAGGGAATGTTTTTTTTATGATAACTTTTGAATGGTGTGAGATATCGAAATTCTAGTACAGAGGAAACATAGCTATTTTTAATACCTTCAAGATGGTATAAGTTATAGCTATTTAACTCATACCGCATACTTGTCAAACGTATACGGATACAAAATCTCATTTTTCAGCCGAATATGCTTGACAAATATGCGACTTGAGTTTATTAGATGAGCGTAGCGAGATTTTCTTTCCATATACCGAAAAAATTTGGGCTTGGTTTTTACGTTTTTTTTTTTTTCGTTTTTTCTTCATATAATTTTGTACGCGGCATACAGGTCAGGAAATTTTTTTGATCAATTCGAAACTTTTTCTACATATTGGTTTCACACCAGAATAGCTTGGGATTGTTTTTCAGAAAAATCCGTCAAACAGTTTTTCCGGACAAAATTTGGAAAGTTTGGAACTTTGACACTTTTTTTTTCTGACACTTAAAATAACGGCCTAGGCCTGGCTAGCTCCAAGAGGCTAGGATTTTGATTGGTTCCTATTCACCAGTACAACCATGGCAACATGTCTGGTATTTGTGTATTTCCATTGTTGTTAGCACAAAATCCTAGGACTGCTTTCGAGGCGGGTTAAAAATATGTCACATTTCTGCATTCTTAGCGACCTTGACTTCGTTATTATCTTGTATGGTCATGGTATTTAGCTCTCCTAGAGAACATTATCCAATCAAAATCCCAGTCTCCTGGAGCTAGCCAGACCTAGGAAGATATTTTAAGCGGCAGTCGCGGTAAGGGTCCAGAGTATAATATATGGAGAGTACTGAACCTTGCGATGAATACAGAATAACATTTACGAAATCATTTCTTCTTCTTCCGTTTTGACACTTTTCTCTTCATCTATTATCGTCTTTTACATTATTTTCTTTTATATCATCTTATCTTACTTTTCTATCTGTTTCTATCCCGCTCCCTCCATATGTTTTTGAAACATTTTCAAACGTTGACAACTATGGCACATTATACACAGACATGAACACAGGCGCTAAATGACCTCGCTGTCGACGCGCCTTTAAACCCTAACACTAACTTTAACAGATAATTAGCTAAAGGCCCGTTAACAGTTGAAATATTGAATATGGAATATGGAATATGATATATGGTATAGTGTTATAGTGACATAGGTGGGCCACAATAGCCGTTTATTTCAACTGTAGGTTCGCCAGTAGTTCACCGGAAAATCCGGTTCACTGCCCCCTTAAATCATCATTTTTGTCTTGAATAGTTCGAGTTTCAGTGGCAGTGACAACTGCTGTACAAATAAACAGAAACCTAACCATGAAACTCATCGAGAAAATCAATTATTTAAAAGTGTTTGGTCCTATAAATTGCGACAAAAAAATGTAATCCTCCATGTTTTGATCTTGAGAGTTGAGAGATTGAGAGTGTCTAACTTGACTTGAAATAAAATACCCCAAAACACATAATGGTAGCCATTTGACTCCAGTAGTAACGACACCTAATTGGTCAGAATTTTGCTGTTATAAGGAATAGTCATAAGAAATGGATTTATTTCATTTCTTATTCCATATTCCATATCACTAAACCACATTTTCTCATTGTGAACGGTAACACGGAAATGCCATCATCCATTTTGCTTCAACACTAGGCCTATACCATATTCCATAATTAGACGAGCTTTAGCGAGGATTCAATATGACATACTGAAAAAAAATGGTGTTCGTTTTTATGTTTTTTTTTTTCAAGTTTTTTTGTCTGTTTATCACAGGTCAAACGGCTACAGCTATCAACTTCAAACTTTTTTTCAATATGGGTTCTCTTCTAACTTAGATCTGTTAGTTTTGTAGCATTATCGGGGAGTAACTTTTTTTTTATGAATTTTAGAAATTTCAAAAATACCCTTTAGAATAACATGGCGGAAAAAAAGGAAAATATTTTTATTTCTCAAAAAAATGAAATTTAGCGTGAAGTTGAATTATATTTTTATACACATTTCTAGAAAATGTCAGCTTTATCGGGTCAGCCATTTTGAAGAAAAAACATAAAACGTGCTAAATTGGTACCACTCGAAGCAGTTTTTACCCATTTTTACCCATACAATTACTATCCGCTCGTCTAAGAACGCATATATGGCGTTTTCCTAGTCGATATTTCAATTGTGAACGGGCATTTACTCAACTCCAGTGCTCTTTTAGCCAGTTGAGGCAGGACTAGCTTCTCGAAGATTTGTCCGAAGACTTTCTGTTTTAGCGGTCATTGCCCTAACGCACTGTGTCAGATGTTGGCCCACATAATATAGACTGAAGTCGTCAATTCCGAACGACCGTCTCCCCTATGAATCAGCACTAACGTTCAGGTGTGTCGATCATTCAGATGCCATGCGTCATTGGATCGAAACTTCGAATCAATAACACTTAGTTTTAATCACAGCTGACGACATCGAGTGGCTAGCACACTGAACCGTCATTCAGGAGACCGGGCTCGATTCCCAGCCATAGTCGACCATCCTGACAGGGGTTTTCCGTGATTTTCCTCTGACGTTCAGGTCCATACTGGGATGGTTCCTTAATTAAAAGCCACAACCGACTCCTTTCCACTATCAATAACACGTAATGGAACGTAACATTTGAATTTTGATATTAGAAACTAATATTGCGCGAATATATATATATATATATAAATAAATATATATATATATATATATATATATATATATATATATATATATATATATATATATATATATCTTTTACGACATGACTAAAATATCCCACATACCTCGATATTGGATCGTATCCAAGAAGTTTA
Organism: Brachyptera putata; assembly: GCA_907164805.1. Taxonomy (NCBI): domain Eukaryota; kingdom Metazoa; phylum Arthropoda; class Insecta; order Plecoptera; family Taeniopterygidae; genus Brachyptera; species Brachyptera putata. Next base: position 12,334,208 of record OU015473.1, on the reverse strand, counting down.
ATGATCACATTATTCCTCATTCCTAGGTAAAGGTAGAAGAGAGTGCAGGAGGACCTGTGGTAACGTGTAATCGTTACACCTTGGGTGAATCTAAGCCCTCTGTAGGGCTAGCCCCAGGAAGTGTCGTCACTCTGAGAATAGCCATGACATAAAAGTAATATCTCGGTAGCTCAGTGGGAGAGCAGCGGACCGGCAATCTGAAGGTCCCGGGTTCAATTCCCGGTCAAGACGTATCTTTTACGACATGGCTAAAATATCCCACATTCCAAAAACACTAATAAAATAATCTCTCATCCTATCATCTTATATCATTAATCGATGTCAGTAGATTTTATAGTCATCATTAAAGTACAAAATGGAACCCAAAATGAATGCTTGAGAATACACAATTGATAATAACTAGGGAAACGCCATATATGCGTTGTTAGACGAGCGGATAGTAATAGTATGGGTAAAAATGGGTAAAAACTGCTTCGAGTGGTACCAATTTGGCACATCTCATGTTTTTTTTTTCAAAATGTCCGACCCGATCAAGCTGAAAGTGTTTAAAAATGTGTATCAAAATGTAATTCAACTTCATGCAAAATTTCATTTTTTTTTTCTTTTTTTTTGTTCTAATGGGTATTTTTGAAATTTCTAAAATTCATAAAAAAAAGTTACCCCCCGATAATGCCACAAAACTATACAGATCTAAGTTAGATGAGGAACCATTCGAAGTTGATAGTTGTAGCCGTTTGACCTGTGGAGAACCTACAAAAAAAAACATAAAAACAAACAAACAAACGAAAAAACATAAAAACAAACACCAATTTTTCTCAGTATGTCAAATTGAATCCTCGCTTAAGCTCGTCTAATTACGCAACAATTATTATGTCATCGATTAAAATGTAAAAAGCATTTGAGGAAAACCACTAACTTACCACAAGTACGTAATAAATAATATCAATGCACATTTGTATTACATGAATTCCCGAGAAATAGGATGCAGTTTGTGGTTTTTCTCTTCTCACCTGTTGGTTTCTTAGGAATTAGATGAGACTATAATAGATTAGTCACTTTAGGAAAATGCTACATATTCCCACACGAGCGTGGAGAAGATTCGATTTCAAATACTGGGAAAATAATTGTGCTTGTATTTAAAAGAAAAATATTGTGGTTATGTGCAAGGGTGGACTGGGCTATCTGGCAACCGGGCATTCTCCCAGTGGGCCGGCACTTAAAGTGTATGCAAATATGAACTCATTGAAATGAACAAATAATTTTATATTTGCAACACAACACTGCAGTTCTCCAGTACATGATGCGAGTGGTATTCGTACGATACAGCATTCACAATTAAGAGTAAAACGCAGAAAACATCATTCATAATATAATTTAGTATGTTATTTTTTCTTTCACAAGTATTCTGATAAGGACTGTGAGTCAGTGGGTTGATGAACACATTTATGATTTTAAAAATACAATGCTCTACTTGTATCCAAGATTTCAACAAAGAAGATTCCGACCTCCGATCGACCGTCTCCCCATTCCTTGATGATAGGTCAAACGCATACCGCCAATCCCCGTTTACTTGATGCTCTACAACAGTACTCTAGGGCTGTTTGAAAAGATTTGCCAGGGCCGGAATATATCCCCAGTCCACCCCTGTTTATGTAGAATAGATACATTGATCGCATGCAAGAACACTGAATTGTAGAATTTGCTATTGAGACAAATTTCCAATAAGTCAGCGTAGTGAAGGGAGACCAAAAAGATGGCGAGGCTAAGTTATTGATGCCACTTTAATGAACAAGCCGAAGGCTTAGAAAGGAAATAGAAGTAGAAGATTTTTTTATTTTTTATTTTCGAAATTTCGAATTTGGAATTTAGATATCTTGTACCGTACAAAAGTTATCACAACAAAATTGATATTCCGCTAAATCGACTCCCATAAACTCTTAAAGGTTCAGGTAAGATAAGACCGCCTAACTCATGAAGTGAGTCGACTTTATTCCAGTATACGCTCTTCAGGCGTCCCGATTTCTAGTTTTCTATATATAATTGGGTGGGGGGGGGGGAACGTAATTGTTTTTTTTAAATTTAGTTTCTGTGTTGTGATGGCCTTTGATTAAGGCCCACATGTTTTTTATTGCCTTATGGTCATTCAAAGATTTTTTATTGCGATGCTCACCAACAGCGAAGTTATTTGGGGGTACGAACGAGCGGGTGATATATGAATAAGGGGCTACAAAAAGTATCTGCTAATGCGTGATTCGAACTCACCTCCGACTCAACTTAAAATACAAAGTTTATAATTATGTCCAATGATTTTTTTTATATATATATATATATATTGGGTTTAACGACGCACTGTTATGATAACTGTGATCTAATGGCGTCGAATAGATGATTGATGAGATGATGGGATGATGAGATGAAGGTTCTTGGGTAATGGGAAAGATAGTGGGAATGAAGCGGTCATGTCCGACTTATTGTAGGAATCATCCTGGCATTAGCCTAGATTACAGAGGGAAACCATGAAAACCCTCTGTAAAAATGGACGGCGGCGGGGATCGAACCGGGTTCGGAATTCCCCTCGCCTCCCGGATCACATAAAGCGAGCGCGTTAACCACTGCGCTGCATGTGCCGGTAGGATCACATGAAGCGAGCGTGTTAACCACTGCGCTGCATGTGCCGGTAGGATCACATGAAGCGAGCGCGTTAACCACTGCGCTGCATGTGCCGGTAGGATCACACGAAGCGAGCACGTTAACCACTGCGCTGCATGTGCCGGTAGGATCACATGAAGCGAGCGCGTTAACCACTGCGCTGCATGTGCCGGTAGGATCACACGAAGCGAGCACGTTAACCACTGCGCTACATGTGCCGGTAGGATCACACGAAGCGAGTGCGTTAACCACTACGCTACATGTGCCGGTAGGATAACATGAAGCGAGCACGTTCACCACTGCGCTGCATGTGCCGGTAGGATCACATGAAGCGAGTGCGTTAACCACTGCGCTACATGTGCCGGTAGGATCACACGAAGCGAGCACGTTCACCACTGCGCTGCATGTGCCGGTAGGATCACATGAAGCGAGCGCGATAACCACTGCGCTGCATGTGCCAGTAGGATAACATGAAGCGAGCACGTTCACCACTGCGCTACATGTGCCGGTAGGATCACATGAAGCGAGCGCGTTAACCACTGCGCTGCATGTGCCGGTAGGATCACATGAAGCGAGCGCGTTCACCACTGCGCTACATGTGCCGGTAGGATCACATGAAGCGAGCGCGTTAACCACTGCGCTGCATGTGCCGGTAGGATCACACGAAGCGAGCGCGTTCACCACTGCGCTGCATGTCCCGGTAGGATCACACGAAGCGAGCGCGTTCACCACTGCGCTGCATGTCCCGGTAGGATCACATGAAGCGAGCGCGTTAACCACTGCGCTGCATGTGCCGGTAGGATCACACGAAGCGAGCACGTTCACCACTGCGCTGCATGTGCCGGTAGGATCACATGAAGCGAGCGCGTTAACCACTGCGCTACATGTGCCGGTAGGATCACATGAAGCGAGCGCGTTAACCACTGCGCTGCATGTGCCGGTAGGATCACATGAAGCGAGCGCGTTAACCACTGCGCTACATGTGCCGGTAGGATCACATGAAGCGAGCGCGTTAACCACTGCGCTGCTTGTGCCGGTAGGATCACATGAAGCGAGCGCGGTAACCACTGCGCTGCATGTGCCGGTAGGATCACATGAAGCGAGCACGTTCACCACTGCGCTACATGTGCAGGTATTTCCAATGATTAAAACCGAACAAGTTCTCGAGTCTTCCGACTTATTGGTGCATGACGTCACGCCACAGCCACCGTTTAGTCACAGCCTTCTTCAAGTAGTTCAGTCACTGCGCGCGCACACGATCCAGAATACCAGCCCATTGTTACTCCATGACGTCGTTCTGTGGTTGCGGACCGCACGAGCGATGGCTATTGTTGATGATTTCACGAGTGACGTCACCACTCTCCAAGGTTAAATGTAGGTCAATGGGGAATAACAGTGACCTGACAGTAAGAGCATGTAGGCCTACCTATATGCGTCGCAACACAAAATGGAGTCACCGATTTTTGAGGGGGAATCGTTTTTAATGTTTTTAAAACATCAAATATATATGCGATAATCAAAAAGTGAAGCACAAACAATTTGAGAGTGTAGCAATGCTTCATTTTTGTATACTTTGTATTTAGGTGACTGAAGAGGGCTGAACACTCAAAATGTTTGTTCCACAAACTATACTATGACTCTACCGAATACTGAGAGAAAAATGGAAGATGAAAGTGAGGGAGGGAGGTAAAGCGAAATAAGATGGAAAGACAAAGAGAGGAGGAGAGAGGGGAAGAAGAAAGACAGAGAGAGAGAGAGAGAGAGAGAGAGAGAGAGAGAGAGAGAGAGAGAACAAAGAAGGGTGGAAAGAAGAACAGGATTGAAAGAGCTATAGAGAGATAAAGAGAGGTGAAGACAAAGAGAGGGAAAGAGAGATCTAGAAAGAGAGAGAAAAGAGAGAGAAAATAAAGAGACAGAGTGGAAAGACAGAGAGAGAGAGAGAGAGAGGGAGAGAGAGACAGAGAGAGAGACAGAGAGAGAGAGAGAGAGAGAGAGAGAGAGAGAGAGAGATCAAAGAAGGGTGGAAGGAAGAACAGGATTGAAGGAGCTATAGAGAGATAAAGAGAGGTAAAGACAAAGGGAGGGAAAGAGAGATAGAAAGAGAAAATAAAGATACAGAGTGGAAAGACAGAGAGAGAGAGGTGATTGTTCACCAATTAGCCCAGTGATTCAACTGGTATGACACGTGACAGGGTTTTTCTGGTTCCAAGGTTAATCGGTTAGTGGAACAACACGTAAATGAACCAAGTAAACAATGTTCACCAATTCTTACAGAAATAAAACATTCGGAGAAATGTTATTCTGTATTCATTACAACAGAGAGAACGAATTATGACGCCTATGACAGAGACAGTGATGACGTCATGCGGTGGAGGTCTTGAGCAGATTTAATTAAAACTGTTCAAGAGGACCTCTCTCTATGACATGATTGGTAGCGCGTCAGACCGGCAATCTAGAAATCCGGGTTCAAGTCCCGGGGGAGGTGGCGATTTGTGAATAGCTTTATACTATCTGACTCGTCAAACGTTGTTCTGCCATCGAAGTGATTTGTAGTGAATGTTGGTTGTTAATGTGAAAATAAGGTGATGGCGCTATCTAGCGTGTACCCGCGCAAATGTGTTGCCGAGTGCGGCGGACCTTGTGTACGCCGTCAATGTCATTGTACAATGCCATTACTGGTGTCGTCCTTGAAGTGCCAATTTTTGGATATTGCTCATAGGAGAAAGCTTGGCAGAAGATCTCGTATACTTTAGGACCTTCTACCAGCCCTATGGAATGTGCGTGAGAAATTTCACGACACTCGGTCGAGCCGTTTCGGAGGAGTTCATCCTCTAACATGTGACACGAGCTTTTTATATATAATATATATATATATATATATATATATATATATATATATATATATATATATATATATATATATATATATATATATATATATATATACACGTATACTGAGACGTGTGGTCGAGTGGTTAATACATTAAACCGTCATTCAGGAGACTGGGGTTCGATTACCGCAAGGTCGACTATCCTGACAGGGTTTTTTCGTGTTTTTCCTTCTGTCGTTAAGGTCAAGACTGGGATGATTCCTCAACAACAGGCCACGACCGACTCCTTCCCAATATCCAAAAACACCGGATAAAATAACCTTTCATTTCATTATCCCATCATCTCATATATCATTCACCGACGCCAATAGATCGGAGTCATCAGTAGAGATAAAATATGAATATATTTATATATATATATATATATATATATATATATATATATATATATATATATATATATATAAACTTCTTGGATACAATCCAATATAGAGATATTTGGGATGTCATACCCATCTCTTGAAAGATACGCCTCTACCGGCCGTAGCGTATCTTTTATGACATGGCTATAATATCCTATGTATATAATATATATATATATATATATATATATATATATATATATATATATATATATATATATATATATATATATATATATATATATATATAGATATAGATTAAATCTTCCTTCCCTTATCGTATGCTAGCCTTGACCTTGATAAAACAGCTGTCAATCCCGATCGACCGTTTCTAATATCTGTTAACAATAGCGATCTGTCGTGTCAAGCGGTGACGACGATCGACCGTCTCCCCTATGTGTTAACAATAACGGGCGGGTGTGTCGAGTCGAGTGAAAGTGACGATTGGTAGTCTCGTTTGTTCAAGGTCACTTTCATTCAAGAACAAGATGATCAATGAAAGTGTCATGGAGGGGATATTTACTATGACTCTGAGGTCAACGAACACAGGAGAAAATAATAATGAATTGTAATTATTTCAAGGGCATTACAAATCGAAGAGTCTAGCAGTTGTGTGGACGTACTCTCATGGTCACGTTAAGTAGTGGATCAAGCCACATTAAAATGTTAGTTTTATTTAATTTGAGATCTTTAAATTAAATTTGAGGTTAAAAATGTAAGATCATCGAAAAAAATCCATATCATGAATATCATTCGATGAGCGTTAGCGAAGAGTTTCCATCCCACTCTTAAGGAGCTTTGTCTGTGGTTTTTTTTGTGGTTTTTTTGTGCGCACTACACAGGTCGCACGGTTGGAATGATCGGCATGAAATTTTTTTGTATACGCGGACTTATCCAACTTAGAACTGTATAGTTTTGGGGTCAAATCGGTTGGACCATTTTTGAGAAACATCATTTCAAAGTTTCTAAAAACCCCATAAGATTAGGCTGGGTGGAAAAAATACAAAATAAAATCTCTCCAATATGATTCAAATTTCCCTCAAATGTGAACACAGAAATAAAACACATCAATAAAAATTGACGTGTTTTCGGACCAGCCGTTTCGAAGAAAATAATTTAATACATATTTTTTATTTATAGAAAAGATAGAAATATTAGTGGGAAAATATTGCATTGTTAAATTCACGGCTTCCTAGATCCATTGGCATCGGATAAAGTTCATTTTATATGATCAAGGTGTGTAGAGTTTCGCTCATCTTACAACGCACATTCCGCGTTTGCCTAGTAGATTATAATGAATATCATAAATCATAAATATCATAAATTATCCAACCTTTTTTTATGAACATCGAAAACTTAACACAAAGCCATTGTGTCCCTATTAAGGCAATTAGGATGAAAGTTTAGGATCTTTGGAACGGGGCACCACAAGGGTGATCTTACTATCACAAAGGGATAGTTGGATATAAAATAGCTCATTCTTCATATTGGAAACTAGGAAAACGCAGAATGTGCGTTGTGAGATGAGCGTAGAAGTATGGAAATCTGAGATTAAAAATATTCTATCAGCTCAATCTACATCTACAGACCTTGGACTACTTCAAACGCTGAAAAACCTTACCTGCAACTTGTTGCTATTTATAGAGCAACCTGTCGCATATACACTTTGCACTACATGTTTTGATCCTGATTTAAGTCGAAACCCAACCTATTCTGGTGTGATACCAACATGTAGAAAAAGTTTCGAGGCGGTTGGTTTCTTTCCAACCTGTTTGCTACGTACAAAATCAAAAAAAAAAAAAAAAACGAAGCCCATTTTTTTCGGTATGTGAAATAAAAATCTTCGCTACGCTCATCTAAAAATTACAGTGAGTACAGGTCAGCCTTTCATTTTATTGCAGTAATGTAATGATATATACAACAGTGAATCGAACAAAAATATATAAATATATATAAAATATATACAATATGCAGAGAGCACTTAAATTTCGTGGTGTAATTCTAACAAAATAAAAAAACAGTTCTTTATTTCATTCATTCTGTTTGGGATTCCCCGAATGGTATTTAAACAAAATTTTCTGCATTTCTAATTTAGCCTTCGCCGACGCATACCGTTCCATATCGCGCAATGCGAACGCCACCTGTTGTCCAAACACCAAGTTCTCGTCGGCGTTCACATCCTTCATATCGGCGTTGTTCGCATCGAGGTCGGTAAGCGTAGACTTGTAGAGATCTACTGTATCGATGATCCAGGTGAGATAAGGTCCGGTCAGCATACACAGATAGCGCTTGTTCGGGAGAAGATTAACGCGGCCGAAGAAACTGTTGTGGGACATAACTCGGGGGCAGCACTGTACGCCGGCAAGAACTGTAAGCAAAATTTAAATGTCTTTTTTTAGTTCATGATTTTTCTATGTTTATTTATTCATTTATATCAGGTTTAACGACGCACTGTTATGATAACTGAGATCTAATGGCGTCGGATGGATGATCAATGAGATGATGGGATGATGAGATGAAGGTTCCTGGATAATGGGAAGGATAGTGGGAAGGAAGCGGTCATGGCCGACTTATTGTAGGAACCATCCCGGCATTAGTCTAGACTACAGAGGGAAACAATGAAAAACCTCCGTAAAGATGGTCCGCGGTGAGGATCGAACTGGGTCCGGAATTCCCCTCGCCTCCCGGATCACATGAAGCGAGCGCGTTAACCACTGCGCTGCATGTGCCGGTTCACTTATGCTGTATATACACAATCGTCAACAAAAAGTACTTTACCTTTTGATACAATTTCTTTGGCGTGAGTTTTTTTTATGTTTCTTAATGACCCCACCAACAGCTAGATTACACGGGGGAACGAATGAGGGGGTGACAATTAAACTATGAAGTGATGATAGATGAAAGGACGTTTACAAAAACCCATGCCTTATGCGGGACACGAACCCACGCCCAACGGTCACTTCAGTTACTACCGCTAGCGATAATTGACTTAGCCACCGGGGCTGCTTGGCGTTGGTAATTATGTTGAATAAAGGTGGCCCTATTTCACTTCCTTGAGGTATACCCTTATCATCAGGTATACCCTAATCAACCTAACATAGTTTTCCTCGACTCTGATCCTTTTAATTCAGTATTTTGAGAACACCTTCCTCTTATGTGTCAGCCTTTCAAATTCTGTGATCCTTTCTAATTTGTTGACCAAAATTCAATATTTTTTCAATGTTGAAAATATTATGGATCACCCCACTCCTCATCAAATCCGAATTATCAGGCAGTTCTTTCATGAATCCTTGTTCGATTGTTATGCTCTGATATCGTGATTAGTCGATCTTAATGGCTTAGATCGGTTTCTAGACAATATCCTGTAGACTATCCTAGACTATCCTAGACTGTGCACGCCCGTCCAGCTCTAAGATGGCTTCACTCTCTTCTTACTAAATCCACTATCCATTCATAGACTACGTATATCACACGGTCGGGAAACGGTTTAGTCAAACCGGTTCAGGCTGAAACGGTTTACAGATGGTGATATACCTATCGGTTTTGGTGTAAAACACTTTAGTTCCAATCCAGTTTGGCAAGTGAATTGGAGAACTCGATACGATTGATATACACGTCAAACCGATTCAGGGTAACCTTGAACGCGAGCGAAAAATCGATCCTTCTTGAATTCCAGCTTCGTTATCGATTATATACCGACTTACGTCACCAATAGCCAATATATACCAATATGCTACCAATATATATATACCAATATATTGACTTACGTTAATATCCAAAATGGGGTTCCCGACCGTGTGATGTACGTAGTCATAGATATATATATTACTCAGGGCCGGTATTACGAATCGATAGTTAGTGGATTAAGCAATAGTTAGCGGATTAACTTGTTATCACCGTTGGTTACATTTAGCACTTAACTAAGATTCGTAAAACCGGTCCTTACCGAGATACGTTACTCCTGCGGCCGACAATAGCGACATATGCTCGTTCCGATCGGACGGCCATATTGGACGTTGAAATGCAAGGCCTTCTATATTATTATGTCGGTATAATAATATAGAAGGCCTTATTATAACGCGGGTACAAGATGCATGCATTGAGGGTTGCGTTGGTTCACCGTGTTCAGATGGTGTCTCAACTTAAACCGGAAATGCGTTCCATTTCCTGATCTCTTTCCTTAGAACACCCGATCGCTACTCTAGCTAGTGTTGTCTTGTAGAAACTCGATGTCATGCCTTCTATATACCTCAAATATTTGCATCTAAGTCGCAGTACAGTATGCCATCCAAGATGCGGTGGAAGTAAACAACTGCGCTAGGCCTATGAAAAAGGATATTAACTGGTATGGCAATCAAATGAAATGTTAATACTTATTTGTTTGTGACGTGTGGATTTCTCAAACAAATTCGATTACATCAACAAATCGTCCAGATGTAAGTCACTTGCAATATAGCTTGCGTTATCATGAATTATTATTATGAATTACTTCACAATTTAAATAATGCACAATTTAACCTCACTATCTTCGTTTTACTTCTTATAAGAAACTGTTTCAGACAACTGAGCAAACGTAAACGTCATTTTGCGTGTATTTGTAAACAAAGTTAGTTCCTTCTATCACTACTCACTACACATAATCGGTTGTTCTAACAATTTGGATGTTAAATTGGTGCATATTTTTCTAACGTGGGAGGGATAGGAAGAAAATTCACCATATCGAGGCCGGCGAACTAACGCAACCCTCAATGCATCTTGCGCGGGTATTACAACTTCTCGACTTCACGCTCCCCTTGTTCAAGTTGTCCAATATGGCGGATACCAGTGTGAAGTTGGTGCCGAAACACAAATATGACCACCTTCTTAACGTTGAGTAACGTATCTCGGCAATCAGTGGTAATTTATGAAGAACAAGGTGAGTAAGCCCTCCTAAACTATAGTATATCTTATTTTGGCAAGTCTACGCCGTACTCAAAACACCCGTTTACAATTGGGGGGAGGGCCCCCCAGCTCATGCGGGTCAGGGGAGCATGGCCTCGGAGAAACATTAATTGGGGATTAGATTTGAAGCATTTTACGCGTTCTGGAGAACCTTTTTTTTAAACTAGGAAAACGCCATATGCGTTGTTAGTCGAGCGGATAGTAATAGTATGGGTAGTTATGGTGAAGAACTGCTTCGAGTGGTACCAATTTAGCACATTTTATGTTTTTTCTTCAAAATGGCTGACCCGATCAAGATGAAATTTTTTAGAAATGTGTACCAAAATGTTATTCAACTTCACGCGAAATTTCAATTTTTTGGAAAATAAAAATATTTTCTCTTTTTTCCGCCATGTTATTCTAATGGGAATTTTTGAAATTTCTTGAATTCATGAAAAAAAAGTTACCGCTCGATAATGCCACAAAACTATACAGATCTAAGTTAGATGAGGAACCATATTGAAAAAAGGTTTGGAGTTGATAGCTGTAGCCGTTTGACCTGTGGAGAACCGACAAAAACATGAAAAATATAAATAAATAAAAACGAACATCAACTTTTTTCAGTATGTCAAATTGAATCCTCGCTAAAGCTCGTATAATGAAGCCACTCTTGTGTGCGCCATATTTACCATCCAGGAATGTCTGACAGTAATCAGTATCAAGGAATTGTGGAAATATTTAGACTTTACTTTGTTAAAGATGGATCTTACATCACACCAGAACTGGAAATAGGTGAGGAAACCCGGCTCATTCCCTCAGCCCGGCTTCTCCCTGAAAAAGGTGGATAAGCCGGGCTTACCCGTGTGCTTAGCCACAAATTAACTGCTGTCGGTAATTAGACGAGCTTTAGCGAGGATTCAATTTGACATACTGAAAAAAGTTGGTGTACGTTTTTATTTATTTATATTTTTCATGTTTTTGTCGGTTCTCCACAGGTCGAACGGCTACTGCTATCAACTACAAACTTTTTTTCAATATGGTTCCTCATCTAACTTAGATCTGTATAGTTTTGTGGCATTATCGGGCGGTAACTTTTTTTTATGAATTCTAGACATTTCAAAAGTACCCATTAAAATAACATAGCGGAAAAAAAAGAAAATATTTTTATTTCCCAAAAAAATGTTTTTGCGTGAAGTTGAATTACGTTTCGATACACATTTCTAAAAAATTTCAGCTTGATCGGGTCAGCCATTTTGAAAAAAAAACATAAAATGTGCTAAATTGGTACCACTCGAAGCAGTTTTTACCCATTTTTACCCATACTATTCGCTCGTCTAACAACGCATATATGGCGTTTTCCTAGTATAAATCCATGATCCATTAGTATAGAGATCAGTTACGCTTACCCTCACGACACACCTTGGTCTGGTTGATGTTACAGACCAGCTGTTCACTGGTCACGTGTAGTCTGGTCTCGTCTTTGCCCTGACAGATCGCATGGTCCATGACGTCATCGTCCTTGACACTGCAGTCAGCTATGCTCGGAGGGAACTCGTGGTTGGAGAACCTATCCATGTACACGTTGTACACCTGTGAGAGATACGGCCACATTGATTGTTGTTGCAAGTTTTCAGATGTTAGCCGGTCCATGTACATTCCTTATTGTGAGCAGCGTGATGGATATAGTTGTTAGCAGTCTATTCATCAATTCAATTTATTATTTTGGAATAATGTGATAATTAAACTTCTTGACTACGATCCAATATCGAGATGTGTGTGGATATTCCTAATGCCTAGGTAAAGGCCAAAAAGAGTACACAAGGACCTGTGGTAACGTGTAATCGTTACACCTTGGGTGAATCTAAGCCCTCTATAGGGCTAGCCCCAGGAAGTGTCGTCACTCTTGAGTATAGCCATGACATAAGAGTAATATCTCGATAGCTCAGTGGGAGAGCAGCGGACCGGCAATCTAAAGGTCCCGGGTTCGATTCCCGGTCGAGACGTATCTTTTACGACGTGGCTAAAATATTCCACTCATCTTGTTATTGGATCGTATCCAAATAGTTCAAAGTTCGTAGATATATTACCGAAAAAGTTCAAGCTTTTGACAGTAACAGACTCAATTCCTCTTACACTATGATTTGAAAAAGCACCGCTTCAGAAACTCAAGTCATCGTTGGTCTTGGGTTCGAGCCCCGGCATAAGACATTGGTTTTTACAATGATTTTTCACTTCCCATCACGCCACAGTTTCATTATCACCCACTCATTCGTACCCCTAAATAACCAAACTTTTGATGGGGTCGTTGATTGGAACCTCCATTCAATCTTTTATCTGTTCACTGTTAATAAAATAAAATTATTCATTTTACGATAGAAATAATGTATAATTACATTTTCTGTCAAGGTAAATCCGTTTTTCAAGAAAATCAACGCCAAACGTTCATCTTTCTTTCTCCGCCGGGTATCTTCGTTATCTATTATCACCCCCTTCTCTTCGTCCCACACCTTAGCTTGGCACCTCGTATAGCCCATGAGGTAAGACATGACGATACCACTGCGGAAACAGAAACAGTCTTGTCAGAATTATCAGCAGGCACGTACTGGCCATAAGGCCACACCGGCCATTGACCGGTGCCCCCCCCCCCCCGCCATTGAGCCCCCACAGTTAAATATTTGAGAAATTTCGTGTAGTTCCCAAAATCCGTAGAATCGAATTGAAAAACATATCATTTCGAAAAATTTCCCTGCGGGGCTTAATTCTCCCCTCCCTTGCTATGCACTGCACACTTAGCTTTGGTGGATCACTTGAGTCCGGAGCGCTAAAATGACACAGAACGACCATGCAGTTACAATAACTGTGATGGGCAAATATCAGTTGAGCACCTTTAGTTATATAAGAAAACACATTTTGTGCATCCTGATCTTGACTGAATCACGTTGAACCATATTTTAAAATTGTATCTTTTCTAAAAATTCCCTGCGGGGCCTGAAGGGGGCTTGCCCCCCGCGGGTCACAACTTCGCGGTAACGGGTCGATAGGCCAGACACAACTCTTCTTATATGGCATTTTTCATTGTATTTTCATAAAAACGCATCCTTCGCTGTCTATATGACTTGCTCTAGACTTCGCACTTATAAGTTACCTCCTGATAATGCCACAAAACTATACAGATCTAAGTTATATGAGGAACCATATTGAAAAATAATTTAAGTTGATAGCTGTAGCCGTTTGACCTGTGGAAAACCGACAAAAAAACATGGAAAAAAAAAAAACATAAAAAAGAACACCAATTTTTTCCAGAATGTCAAATTACGTGGTATAATGGGTATACAAAAATACCCATTAGAATAACACTAGGAAAACGCCTTATATGCGTTGTGAGATGAGCTTAGAAGTATGGAAATGTAGAATTAAGAACATTTTGTCAGCTCAATGTACATACACAGGCCATGGATCACTTCAAAGGTTTAACAATCGCGGCTGTCTGTTGGTATATGGACCTTGGTTTCCCAACAATGGTACCAGTGCCTTCTTGATATCCATCACAGATTTTAATCGTTTTGATTTATTGGTGACACTTGTTGCTCACATTTAATAGTTCCTTAATTGCTTTCTTAATTGCTTCTATTGATGTGTAAAAAAAGTACATTAAATATGCGTTTTCTTCGTTGTTTCACATCCGATTGTTCCATAAATCGCTCAAAATATGTATGGTGTTTTTTTGCTCATTCAGTATAAATTTGAGAGCTTTAGGAAAATTTTGGTATGCCAAGTAATTTTTTTTTTTTTTTTTTTTTTTTTGGTGACACCGACAGCGTGGTCATTTTGTCACCGTAAAAGCCCATTCACAATGCGACGCTAACTTAAACTTCTAACGTAAACGTTAGCTTATGAAATGTTTGGCTTAGGGGAAGTGACTTGCCTATCCACAATGCATGTCGCTAACTTATTATCGTAAGCCGTTAACGTGTAAGCTACTAAGGTCCAAGCTTTCGCGTTATAAGTTAACGTTCAACGTAAGAAGCAACCAATAAGAAAGCCGAATCGATCGACCTTGAAGAAGGGCGCGGGAACTGCAGACATCGACAACAGAAAAGAAATTGTGACTGGTTGAAATTCGGAATTGTGATTGGTTGGTTTTTCGCGTATACGGTTACTTGTTGGTCTATTGTGAATAGAGACTTCAAATATTACGATAGCTACTTGAGTTAACGACTACGTATACGTATAAGTTCAAGTTAGCGTCGCATTGTGAATGGGCCTTAATTCTTCCCCGGCCTATTCTTATGGCGAATTTCCATACTTTCCAATTTTTTTCCGTAAAAACCGTTTGACCGATTTTTCTGAAAAACAATCCCAACCTATTCTGGTTTAATAGCAATTTGAAAAAAAGTTTCGAGTTGTTTGAAAATTTTTCCTGACCTGTATGCCGCGTACAAAATTACACACAGAAAAAAAAATAAAAAAACATAAAAACCAAGCCCAAAATTTTTCGGTATATGGAATGAAAATCTTCGCTACGCTCATCTAATGACGGGAAAAAAAGAAGATATTTTTATTTTCAAAAAAAATGAAATTTTGCGTGAAGTTGAATTACATTTTGATACACATTTCTAAAAAAATTCAGCTTGATCAGGTCAGCCATTTTGAAGAAAAAACATAAAATGTGCTCAATTGGTACCACTCGAAGCAGTTTTCACCCATTTTTACCCATACTATTACTATTCGCTCGTCTAACAACGCATATATGGCGTTTTCCTAGTAACTTATGAATGAGTGTGTCCGATCAGCGCGCGTATTAGTGACGAGACTCACCTATTCGCGCCCAACTCACACTCGGCCTTCCAGTCTTCCACTTCTCCCCCCAGCGTGGTCATGCCAGCATAGGCCTTCATGTCCGCCACCTTCTTAGCCTATCAGCAGGACGAGAGAGAGAGAGAGATTAATTATTACAATTCATTAAATAATTGAATAATTGATTATTCAAATTCATTAAATATATTATTTAATTAATTATTTTAATTCATTGAATAATTAATTATTCTAATTAATTCAATGAATAATTCATTATTCCAATTCATTGACTAATTCATTGAATAATTCATTAATTCACTTCATTAAATAATTCATTATTTTAATTCATTAAATAATACATTACTTTGATTCATTAAATAATGAATTATTTCATATCATTGAATAATTCATCAAATAATTCATTAAATAATTCATTATTTTAATCCATTGAATATTCAATTATTTCAATCCATTAAATAGTTCTTTGAATAATTCATTATTCTAATTCATCAAATAATTCATTATTTTGATTCATTGAATGATTCATTATTTCAATTCATTGAATGATTCATTATTTCAATTCATTAAACTAGGAAAACGCCTTATATGCGTTGTGAGATGAGCTTAGAAGTATGGAAATGTAGAATTACGAACATTTTGTCAGCTCAATGTACATATACAGGCCATGGATCACTTCAAAAGTTTAAGAACCGCGGCTGTTTGTTGGTATATATACCTTGGTTTCCATACAATTATACCAGTGCCATCACAGATTTAAAACGTTTTAATTTATTGGTGACACTTGTTGCTCACATTTAATAGTTTCTTAAATTGCTTTCTTAATTGCTTTTATTGATGTGTAAAAAAGTACATTAAAAATGCGTTTTCTTCGTTATTTCACATCCGATTGTTCCATAAATCGCTTAAAATAGGTTTGATAGATCTTTCCACATTCAATATAAATTTGAGAGCTTTTGAAAAAAAAAATCAAAGTATTTCCCCCCCGGCTTATTATTATGGGGAATTTCCATACTTTCCAATTTTTTTTCCGGAAAAACGGTCTGACCGATTTTTCTGAAAAACAATCCCACCCTATTCTGGTATAACACCAATTTGTAAAAAAAGTTTCTAGTTGATGGAAACTTTTTCCTGACCTGTATGCCGCGTACAAAATTACACAAAAAAAAAAAAAAAAAAAACATAAAAACCAAGCCCAAAATTTTTCGGTATATGGAATGAAAATCTTCGCTACGCTCATCTAATAATCCTTGGTTTCCAAACAATTTTACCAGTGCCTTCTTGATATCCATCACAGATTTTAAACGTTTTCATTTATTGGTGACACTTGTTGCTCACATTTAATAGTTCCTTAATTGCTTTCTTAATTGCTTTATTGATGTGTAAAAAAGTACATTAAAAATGCGTTTTCTTCGTTATTTCACATTCGATTGTTTCGCAAATCGCTTAAAATATGTATGATAGATCTTTCCACATTCAGTATAAATTTGAGAGCTTTTGGAAAATTCTGGTTTTCCAAGTATTTCTCCCCGGCCTATTCTTATGGGGAATTTCCATACTTTCCACATTTTTTCCGGAGACACCGTTTGACTGATTTTTCTGAAAAACAATCTCAACCTATTCTGGTATAACACCAATTTGGGAAAAAAGTTTCGAGTTGATTGAAACTTTTTCCTGATCTGTATGCCGCGTACAAAATTACACACAAAAAAAAAAAAAAAAATAAAAATAAAACATAAAAACCAAGCCCAAAATTTTTCGATATATGGAATGAAAATCTTCGCTACGCCTCATCTAACTAGGAAAACGCCTTATATGCGTTGTGAGATGAGCTTAGAAGTATGGAAATGTAGAATTAAGAATATTTGGTCGGCTCAATGTACATATACAGGCCATGGATCACTTCAAAGGTTTAAAAACCGCTGCTGTCTGTTGGTATATGGACCTTGGTTTCCAAACAATTAAACCAGTGCCTTCTTCATATCCATCACAGATTTTAAACGTTTTAATTTATTGGTGACACTTGTTGCTCACATTTAATAGTTCCTTAATTGCTTCCTTAATTGCTTTTATTGATGTGTAAAAAAGGACATTAAAAATGCGTTTTCTTCGTTATTTCACATCCGATTGTTCCATAAGTCGCTTAAAATGTGTATGATAGTTCTTCCCATAAACAGTATAAATTTGAGTGCTTTTGAAAAAAAAAAATTCCAAGTATTTCTCCCCTGGCCTATTCTTACGGGGAATTACCATACTTTCCAATTTTTTTCCGGAAAAACCGTCTGACCGATTTTTCTGAAAAACAATCCCAACCTATTCTGGTATAACACCAATTTGTAAAAAAAGTTTCGAGTTGATTGAAACTTTTTCCTGACCTGTATGCCGCGTACAAAATTACACAAAAAAATAAATAAATAAAATAAAACCAAGCCCAAAATTTTTCGGTATATGGAATGAAAATCTTCGCTACGCTCATCTAATAATCCTTGGTTTCCAAACAATTTTACCAGTGCCTTCTTGATATCCATCACAGATTTTAAACGTTCTAATTTATTGGTGACACTTGTTGCTCACATTTAATAGTTCCTTAATTGCTTTCTTAATTGCTTTTATTGATGTGTAAAAAAGTACATTAAAAATGCGTTTTCTTCGTTATTTCACATTCGATTGTTTCGCAAATCGCTTAAAATATGTATGATAGATCTTTCCACATTCAGTATAAATTTGAGAGCTTTTGGAAAATTCTGGTTTTCCAAGTATTTCTCCCCGGCCTATTCTTATGGGGAATTTCCATACTTTTCAAATTTTTTCCGGAGACACCGTTTGACCGATTTTTCTGAAAAACTATCCCAACCTATTCTGGTATAACACCAATTTGTAAAAAAAGTTTCTAGTTGATGGAAACTTTTTCCTGACCTGTATGCCGCGTACAAAATTACACAAAAAAAAAAAAAAAAAAACATAAAAACCAAGCCCAAAATTTTTCGGTATATGGAATGAAAATCTTCGCTACGCTCATCTAATAATCCTTGGTTTCCAAACAATTTTACCAGTGCCTTCTTGATATCCATCACAGATTTTAAACGTTTTAATTTATTGGTGACACTTGTTGCTCACATTTAATAGTTCCTTAATTGCTTTCTTAATTGCATTTATTGATGTGTAAAAAAGTACATTAAAATGCGTTTTCTTCGTTATTTCACATTCGATTGTTTCGCAAATCGCTTAAAATATGTATGATAGATCTTTCCACATTCAGTATAAATTTGAGAGCTTTTGGAAAATTCTGGTTTTCCAAGTATTTCTCCCCTGGCCTATTCTTATGGGGAATTTCCATACTTTCCACATTTTTTCCGGAGACACCGTTTGACCGATTTTTCTGAAAAACAATCTCAACCTATTCTGGTATAACACCAATTTTGGAAAAAAGTTTCGAGTTGATTGAAACTTTTTCCTGACCTGTATGCCGCGTACAAAATTACACACAAAAAAAAAAAAAAAAAAAAAAAAAAACATAAAAACCAAGCCCAAAATTTTTCGATATATGGAATGAAAATCTTCGCTACGCTCATCTAATAATTCATTATTTTAATTCATTAAATAATGCATTATTTTATTTCATTAAATAATTAATTATTTCAATTCTTAAAAAATTAATTAAATAATTCATTAAATGAATGGATGAATTGGTGAATGAATGCATGTATGGATGAATATACACAGTATATTGTGTTCTTTCGATTGTGTATATCATTGTATTTGTACTAGGAAAGCGCTACGTGGTTTTCTCGCGTTGGAGAATGAGCTGGAAAATTAACACCAGTAGGCCATGAGAGTCGATTTAGCATAATATCAGTTTTTTAGTGATAACTTTTGAATAGTATGAGATATGGACATTCTGAAGATAAGGCAATACAGATATTTTCAATACCTTCAAGACGGTGTAAGTAATAACTATTCATCTCATATCGCCTGATTGTCAGGCGCATACGGTTAAAACATGTGTTTTTTTAAGCGTATTCGCCTGACAATCAGGCGATATGAGATGAATAGTTATTACTTACACCGTCTTGAAGGTATTGAAAATATATGTGTTTTCTTTCCTCTCAGTATTTCGATGTCTCTTACCGTTCAAAAGTTATCACTAAAAAACAGATATTACCGCCCTGGTGGCTAAGTCAATTATCGCATAGCGGTAGTAACTGAAGTCACCGTTGGGCGTGGGTTCGAGTCCCGCATAAGGCATGGGTTTTTGTAAACGTCCTTTCACTTATCATCACTTCATCGTTTCATCATCATCCGCTCATTCGTACCCTGTATAACCTAGCTGTTGGTGGGGTCGCTAAGCAACATTAAAAAAAGAAATGGTATTCCGCTAAATCGCCTCCTATATATATGGACTCTTAACTCATATAATCATGGTGTATCTCCTATTTTTTAGACGAGCTTTAGCAAGGATTCAATTTGACATACTGAAAAAAATTGGTGTTCGTTTTTATGTTTTTTTATTTATTTTTTTGACATACGCCATGTATGCGTCGTTAGACGAGCGAATATTAATAGTATGGGTAAAAACTGCTTCGAGTGGTACCAATTTAGCACAATTTATATTTTTTCTTCAAAATGGCTGACTCGATCAAGCTGATAATTTCCAAAAATGTGTATCAAAAATCAAAATGTAATTCAACTTCACGCAAAATGTCATTTTTTTGGAAAATGAAAATATTTTTTTTTCCGCTGTGTTATTCTAATGGGTATTTTTGAAATTTCTAAAATTCATATAACAAAAAGTTATAACCCGATAATGCCACAAAACTACACAGATCTAATTTAGATGAGGAACCATATTGAAAAAAAGTTTGAAGTTGATAGCTGAAGCCGTTTGACCTGTGGTGAACCGACAAAAAAACATTAAAAAAAAAACATTAAAACGAACACAATTTTTTTTCTGTATGTCAAATTGAATCCTCGCTAAAGCTCGTCTAATTACCAGTTCAATTAAATTTAATATAATTGAAGTTAATTTGGTAATTGAGTAGAAGTAGAAGTAGAAGTAGAAGTAGAAGTAGAAGTAAAATGTTCACCTCATCGCCGATAAAGAAGTTGTAACTACTTGTCAGCAGAACTTTCGAGGACAATATCACGGCCACGCCGAGATCTGGATTATTAGCATCCTCCCCTTCAACATGTATCACCAACAAGGCGGTGACTTTACCCTGGAAAACACGACAAAGTACCAACCACGATGTAGTGATACCTATGACTACCAATAACGTAACGGGATAAGCACTTGATCATTTCCTTTCGCACCATGCGGGAATCAAAAGGATGCCGTCATACTCAATTTACTGGTAGTATTATATATTGATTCATAAAAGTAATACGTGTAATGCACTCTGTGAATCCAGCTCTTCCCAATTGTATTAAGCAACGTTGGAATACATTTCATTTGAATTAGCCAATCTAAATTTTAAACACGTGTGTAAAAGCATTGGACCCCTAGTCAAGAGCCAAACTGCCACATTTACCAATTGATAACTGCATTAATTACTTGACATCTGCGAGAAAGAACAGAAACAATGCAAGTGCTCAACCATGTACTTTACATTGAAATACGAGCTGAATGCGTACGTTTTGATTTGAAATTGCGAATCTCAAAAATGTACACTTCAGCGCGTCACATTTTTTGCTTCCATCATGGTGAGAAGACGTCCAATGTTGAAAGTATGTAACTTACGCCATGTTGCTTATCCCGTTACGTTATTGGTAGTCATAGGTGATACCAACTTACTTCATCGTAATATGAAGGTTTGCCGACTCAGCCTTCCAATTGGAGGACGTCCGCCGTCATTGAGGGCACATTTGCCTGTAGCGCAACTATCGCTTTTACATTGAACTATTTCAAACAACAACGCTCAACAATGCTATACACGGCTCAGTAGAATTATTACGTTATAGGGAGCATTAGTTTTTCACGAAAATTATAGATTTTATAAGTTCAATAATGTCACCGGTACCGTAGCCACTCAATCTCATCTAGTTCACAAGAGAGTCCGCAAGGGTAAATGAGGGATTTGGGCTCTGATCTGACGGCAAGCAAACAATAATGCCCGCCATGTTATTAGTATGGGAGTCGGCCCACCTTCTTTATATTATGATGAAGTAAGTTGGTATCACTACATCGTGTACCAACTGTACTGAAAAACTAACTGTCCTCAACCTGTAGAGAAGTTAGGATGGAACATTGAACGCCTGTCTACACGGAACAATATATTGAAGGCCATACACGGCACTTTAATCCCAATAGTTGAACATGCTGATCGAGTATCTAGATGACTTAGTAACAGCTGACTGGCAATCAGATATGGCGGGAGAACGAGCGGTCGCCGTCAAGTGCGCATGCGCGCCAGACTTTTGTGACGTTAAAGCCTCTGATTGGTTGGTTTCATCAAAGATTGAACGAAATATAGGAATTTTCTTAACAAAATGACTTGGATGAAAGGTTGAATTCCAGGGTTGAATATAAGCTTTTTGCTTCAAGTTTTCCTTTTAGACGATCCAAGAACTTGTAATCAACCCTTGAATTCAAGGACTTGGATGAAAACTTGGACCGTGTAAATCAGGCTTTAAAGTGGGAGGCTTAGGTTTGATTCCTTATACCTTCAGAAATGCAGAGGCGTAGCGAGGGGGGGGGGGCAGTGGGGGGCAAGAGTCCCCGGGTGCCGAACTTGGGGGGGCACCAAATCGATTGAATAATTAAATAATTATATGCATTTGTTTGACCGTGTACAATTTTTTATTTCTATCATATACATTTTGTCTGCATTTAGCCTGAATTGAATACATAATTTGCCAAGATTAACCCTGGCCCTAGGTTACAAGCTATAGCTGTATAGATGAATAATAGCCTTATTATCCTAATACTCCACAAGTCAGAAATTCCTGTAGTGTGTTACATAAAAAGATTAGTTAATAGTTATAGAATAGTTCAAACCATGTTTGTGACTTTAACAATCCATTATTTTTCGCGAACTTTCCTTGTATGGCTTTTTGAACTAAGGCATATTTATTTCGGTCTTCTGATGCAGACGACTTGCGTAGTGGTTTGCCTGTGAATTGTGAGGGGGGGGGGCGCCAAAATAGTTCTTTCCCCGGGCGCCAAAAACCCTAGCTACGCCTCTGCAGAAATGTCATTCTACACAAACCTTACCCACCTACCCTTAACCATCACTAGAGCCTACAGAACATTTGATGGGTGGTAACAAAAGGGGAGGAGTCTATTCCCTATATATAGAGGAATAGGGGATCCCTCTATTCTACTTCTGTAGGCCTACAGGTTGCTCAGTAGAAGTTTAAGTCAGTTTGTTTTCGGTTCTTTTTTTTTTTTTAATTGCAAAATAAACACAGATAGCACATTTACAGAAGTACAAATAAAATAAGGCAATATCATTCGGAATTCCCACAAAACTGCCAAATTGACAGTTTAACTGTTGGTTATGAAAATCTACAAAACAAGGTGTTCAATACAATAGTATCAAAATAAATAAATAAATAAATGCTATGACTTATTAATTTACATTAATTGTTAAATGTGAGGAAAGAAATTATATAAATTGATTTCTTATCAAACTTGTAGAACGAAAACACAAAGTAACACATATTATTATACAGATTGAAAAATAATAATTGCATTTTTAAGAATATCGGATTTCTCTAGAACAACAATTGAGGCCTATAATTTGTACACAGAACAATATGAACATAGCACAAATAATAAACAAATTAAACAATATTAGATAAATTTTTGAAATAAATTTTTGAATTAATAAATATATAAAAAAAAATCGAAATTTCTGCTGCTTGTACCATAGGCCTACTCTCTTCCCTTCTTCCCATGGCCCATGTCACTGCCCCGTACGTTAAAATAGCCACTAAATACGCCTTGTACATTGCAAGTTTGCAGCAAGTGGGAAACTCCTTGTTCCATAGTAACTTTCTCACCGATTGGTAGAAACCGTTGGCTTTGTTAACTCTGGTCTCCACTTCCCTGTTTACCTTTGCATCCTTCGCCAGGATGCTTCCCAGGTATTTGAATTCCACCTTTTCTTCAAGTTCTTTGTCTTTCAGTTTTGTCTTGAGCAAAATAAATTTTATTTTATTTTTTTTATTTTTTATTTTGAAGATAACAGCTTTGGAACATAGGTATTATATAAATATATACAGTGTTAATGTGTTCATAATACCACGTCTCACTCTTCCGGTGGCTGGTGGCTTACTAATAAAAATAATTTACTAAAAGTAGTTTAAATATTTTGTAAGGTTAAACAAATTACCCCACACTATACTTCTTGAAAAATTCTCAAATATGGGTCTAGATATTAAAGTAATCCGCTGGATATCCAGGTTCCTAACTGACCGAACCCAATCTGTCCAAATAAATGCTAGTTCTTCATCCAAAGTGACAGTTATATTATGGCTGCGTTCCGAAACCTACTCCGAATAATTTACTGAGCGTTCCGAAACCCTCCGCGCCAGTAAATGCTGCGTACTGGAAACACTGGAACTATTTGTCCCAGTAAACCCAGTCAAGTAATGGCGCCCTCCAATGAATGATGATAGATTACAGCAGTTAGTTCACTGACAAATCCAAGTGTACATATTGTTGTAAATAAGGCTGAGAAACTTCATCTGGATGGATGCTAGTTGATTTGAAATGTATTTGAGGTTGATTTGCATATGATTGTTTCACACGTTGTTTCATAACCCAACATTTTATTGGAAAATAATAATGTCATCCATCTTTTTACTTTCGAATTGTACTGGGTGCGTTCCGTTACTGGGGCCTACTGGATACGAATAATGCTACTGGCAAGTACTGTACTACAAGTAAGGCCAGTAGGTTTCGGAATGCACCCATTGTATATATATTTAAATATATAAAATAAATTGTGTTTCCACTTACCATTGCATTTCTAGCTCCTCCCTTTTCCTCGTAGCATTCGCCCGCAACAACATCGTGCAGGGAACAAAACGTCATCACCGACACTAACAAAAGTCGACACCAAAACATGGCAGTAGAATCTTAAACTTGTAAAATGTGAAATTGGTGAAAATCATGAGGACTAAAGAATATAAGTTTCAACATGTTGTTTCTAGGAAACTTGATTATGTGCTGTTTTTATTTGAATGTGTTGTTGCGCTGTGTTACGATAGCAACTTCTTATTTTCAGATGAGCTTTAGCGAGGATTCAATTTGACATACTGAAAAAAAATTGGTGTTCGTTTTTATGTTTTTTTTTTTTTGACATACTGAAAAGAATTGGTGTTCGTTATGTTTTTTTGTCGGTTCTCCACAGGTCAAACGGCTGCAGCTATCAACTTCAAACTTTTTACCAATATGTGGTTCCTTATCTACGTTGAACTGTATAGTTTTGTGGCATTATCGGGTGGTAACTTTTGTTTTTATGAATTTTAGAAATTTCAAAAATTCCCATTAGAATAACATGGCAGAAAAAAAAAGAAAATATTTCTATCTTCCAAAAAATGAAATTTCGCGTGAAGTTGAATTACATTTAGGTACACATTTCTAAAAAATGTCAGCTTGATCGTGTCAGCCATTTTGAAGAAAAAACATAAAATGTGCTCAATTGGTACCACTCGAAGCAGTTTTTACCCATTTGTACCCATACTATTACTATTCGCTCGTCTAACAACGCACATATGGCGTTTTCCTGGTTAGATGAGCGTTAGCGAAGATTTCCATGCAACTCATACTTTTTTTTTTTATTATTTATTATTCATTAACAACAGAATACATGTATCCCACAAGTGCAATATGATATATAAAATAATATAAAATTAAATTCGACACAAGATATCACAGGAAAAAAAAAAAAAAAATAATACAAAACCACTATCAATACTAAATAAGAAAAACAATAAAGGATAAATTAACGTAGGGTAACAATACAAAATGAAAACAGAAAGAAGAAGACAAAGGAAGAAAGGCAAAGGAAGAATGAAGACTACAAGTTAGGCTAAGCATTTGGAGATGAATTACTATGAAAAATACGTTTTAGTTTTGTCAGTGAATCTGAGTAGGGGTCATAATTTGGAAAAGTTACAGCGAAGCGGTTAAATGTATGCATGACTCGGTTCATGATTGCATGTGTGAACAGGTTAATCCGACTTTTGAGTGTTTGAAACAGTTGTTGTTGACGGAGCTTTGTCTGTGTGTTTTTTTTCTGTTTGTTTGTTTGTGGGCACTGCACAGGTCGCAGGGTTTGACCGATCGACATGAAACTTTTTTTATGCGCAAACTCATCCAACTTAGAACCCTATAGTTTTGGGGTCAAATCGGTTGGACCATTTTTGAGAAACATCATTTCAAAGTTTCTAAAAACCCCATAAGATTAGGCTGGACGGAAAAAAATCTCTCCGATTTAATTCAAATTTTCCTCAAATGTGAACACAGAAATAATACACATTAATAAATATTGACGTGTAATTCGGACCAGCCGTTTCGAAGAGAATAATTTAATACATGTTTTTTCATTTATAGAAAAGATAGAAATATTAGTGGAAAAATATTGCATTGTTTCAAGTTCACCGCTTCCGAGATCCATTGGCATCGGATAAAGTTCATTTTATATGATCAAGGTGTGTAGAGTTTCGCTCATCTTACAACGCACTTCCGCGTTTGCCCAGTTAAAGGTCATATTAGACGCAAAACTTATCTTGTTTGTCATGTAACGCTTGGCGACATTGCTCACTAACACTACCTGGCGGACTGGAGTGAATTACAAGATAGATATCTGCTTTACCAGCAATGTCTAATGCGTATAACACCGAACTGAAGTAATTATTAGATTAGATATTAGATTAATATGTATGATAGTGCTTTCCACATTCAGTCTAAATTTGAGAGCTTTTGGAAAATTTTGGTTTTCCCAAGTATTTCTCCCCCGGCCTATTCTTATGGGAATTTCCATACTTTCCAAATTTTTTCCGGAAAAACCGTTTGACCGATTTTTCTGAAAAACAATCCCAACCTATTCTGGTATAACACCAATTTGAAAAAAAGTTTCGAGTTTATTGAAACTTTTTCCTGACCTGTGTGCCGCGTACAAAATTACACACAGAAAAAAAAAAAAAAAAAAAAAAAAAAAAAAAAAAAACCAAGCCCAAATTTTTTGGTATATGGAATGAAAATCTTCGCTACGCTCATCTAATTAGATTTTTAATTATTTACACACATTTTTTTCCATTTTCACATCAATAGTAGGGATGTATGTCAATGAACACATATTTAAATTGGCCTAGCCAGGGCTGTACTTACATTTCCGTATCTATTGGGAATCTAAATAATTACTTCGCTTTTGCCTGGATAACATGGTTAAAACACTCGATATTAATACAGATAGCGTGCATGGAACTATAATATTCAATGAAATAAATCATTTCGAAGAAAAAGCAAAACATGGATAATTATGTGAATCAAAGAGGGTGTGGAAAAATATTATTTAAATAATTCCGAGTGGCCTACCACAGAAATGATTCACTCCACTCCGATACGCGCGCTAGCATCGTTCTGTCGTCGCTTAGAAGGATCAGTTTTGCGTCTTCTAACGAAGTTAGATAATAAGGTCTTATAATAAGGTCTTTGGTCATATGCCTACATATTTTGATAGAATAGTGGACAGAGGTGGACTGGGGATATATTCCGGCCCGGGCAAATCTTTTCAAACAGCCCTAGAGTACTGTTGTAGAGCATCAAGTAAACGGGGATTGGCGGAATGCGTTTGACCTATCATCAAGGAATGGGGAGACGGTCGATCGGAGGTCGGAATCTTCTTTGATGAAATTGTGGATACAAGTAGAGCATTGTATTTTTAAAATCATAAATGTATTCATCAACCCACTGACTCACAGTCCTTATTGGAAGACTTCTGAAAGAAATATATATTTTTTCATTTCTAAATACATTTTCAACAAAGTTAGGTAAGTTCAATTCACAAGGGCACAACATATCAACTTGATTTTGCCAGACCCAAGTCCTCTTCCTCCTATTTAATATTTATTTATTCAATGTAATCACAAATGCATACATAATGATGCGGTGGTGATGGCCCTAAACTATAAGTACATTCATATGACAAGTCTACAAAAACGAAAACACACAAGATAATGAAAATATAACATGACAACATAACAACAACAAAACAATAAACAGCACTATTTCAAAGTTCCTTCTTCCTGTATTCTCTTTCTGAACATTTTGTTTGATATCCTCTCCCCTTCAAATACTTCTTTCTTCAGTTTGTTCCATTCTCTGATCGTACGGTTGATGAAAGAGTAATGTCCAACATTTATTTTTGCTTTAGAACATTCAATCTTGAATAAATGATCTGCTCTTTCAATATAGCTTGCTTTAATGAGTTTACTGTTTAATTATTTCCATCCATCGTTTCCTTCAACTGCCTTGTTCATATTACACAACCTTGTAATTTTTCGTCTTTCCTCCAGTGATGTCCACTGAAGCTCTTTCAACATTTCACTAACACTGTCCAATTCTTTTCGCATTATTCCTGAGCCGTCTCTCTTGTATGTCCATCTGTGCACTCTCTTCAACACCCTTCTAGCAGCCAATCTTTGAACTTTCTCTATTGCAGCTATCTCCCGTAACTTATATGGATCCCAGATTGCACTTCCATATTCAACAATGGGTCTCACTCCTACGTCTCCTCTATAACATACTATAATAATAACACACTAAATTATATTATTAATTATGTTTTCTGCATCTTAGGCCTACTCTTAATTGTGAATGCTGTATCGTACGAATACCACTCGCATCAACGCATACTTTCTGAAGACCTGTAGTGTTGTGTTGCAAATATAAAATTATTTGTTTATTTCAATGAGTTCATATTTGCATGAACGATAAATGCTGGCCTCCTAACGGCCCTAAGTGAGGCGGCCCACCGGGAAAATGCCATCTTTATTATCGAAGAATTTTTTGAGAATGAGTAATGAATATAAAAGGAGGGTCTCAAGGTGTATATATGTATACACAGCTGTCATCACGTCTCATATAGTAGTCTAATATTACAATATATAATATTAAATTGCATCTAATATTTCCTTCATGAGAATAGTCTACGAAATAAACCAACCAAATGGAAATATTGATTTTTAACTTGAATGCCGTCAAAACATCAACTTGATATAACTTTTTGAAAGAATTCAATGTCATTCTTATTAGCTAATCGATCAACGCGGAAACACATAACGCGTTTTCCTAGTTATATTAAAATTTGGTGAAAATTTGAATTTTTTCGAAGGACATTTTTTTACGAAAATTCTTCTCTGGCTCATTCTTATGGGTAATTTGGGAAATGGAAAATTAGTTCTCTCAGAAGTGGTGCAACCGATTGCGTATAAAAACTAATGAGATTCAATCCAGATGATGACACATGGGCATGCCAAGTTTCAATCGAATTTGAATTTTCGTCTGACCTGTAGAGCGCGAAAAAAAAAAAAAAAAAAAAAAAAAAATGTACATTTTTTTCGGGTCAAGTGAAATTGAGTCTTCGCTTCGCTCATCCAATAATTCAGGCCTATATGAAAATAATCTTATATATAAAAAGCTTGTGTCACATGTTAGAGGATGAGCTCCTCCGAAACGGCTCGACCGAGTGTCGTGAAATTCCTCACGCACATTCGATAGGGCTGGTAGAAGGTCCTAAAGTATACGAGATCTTCCGCCGAGCTTTCTCTATGAGCAATATCTAAAAATTGGCACTTCAAGAACAACACCAGTAATGACGTTGTTCCATGACATTGACGACGTACTCAAGGTCCGCCGCGCTCGACAGCATTTGCGGGGGTACACGCTAGAAAGTGCCTAATCCGCCTTCCGGCACCTTATTTTTACATGAACAACCAACATTCACTACAAATCACTTCGATGGCAGAACAAGTTTGCCGAGTCAGCCAGTAAACCATAAAAATGTTTTATTTATTTATTATTATTTTTTATATCATCATTGGTTGTTAACATTTGACGTCATCTTCTATCGGGACGGTCACTCGTCGAGTTTTATAAACGCGACACGGATGATCGTCAATGCTCTTGACCGCAAGTCGTATTTCCGAGGTTGGGAACAGCATCGTCGTGCGCATGAGTGTGCCCGACTATAATAACAGAGAAATATTCAAGTTTCACTCAATTTTCAATAAACTCCAGGAAAACGCCTTACATGCGTTGTGAGATGAGCTTAGAAGTATGGAAATGTAGAATTAAGAACATTTAGTCAGCTCAATGTACATACAGGCCATGGATCACTTCAAAGGTTTAAAAACCGCGGCCGTCTGTTGGTAAATGGACCTTGGTTTCCCAACAATGGTATCAGTGCCTTCTTCATATCCATCACAGATTTTAAACGTTTTAATTTATTGGTGACAATTGTTGCTCACATTTAATAGTTCCTTTAATTGCTTTTATTGATGTGTAAAAAAGTAGATTCAAAATGCGTTCTCTTCATAATTTCACATCCGATTGTTCCATAAACCGCTTTAAATATGTATGATAGTTCTTTTCACATTCGGTATAGATTTGAGAGCTTTTGAAAAAATTTCGTTTTGAAGTAATTTCCCCCTGGGTTATTCTTATGGGGATTTCACGAACTTTCCAAAAAATTTCCGGAAAAAAAGTTCGACCGATTTTTCTGAAAAACAATCCCAAGCTATTCTGGTGTGACACCAATATGTAGAAAAAGTTTCGATTTGATTGATGTTTTTTCCTGACCTGTATGCCGCGTACAAAATTACTCACACAGAAAAAAAACCAAAAAACATAAAAACCAAGCCCAAATTTTTTCGGTAAATGGAACGAAAATCTTCTCTACGCTCATCTAATAAGTCGGCTATGACCGCTTCCTTCACAATATCCTGACCATTACCCAAGAACCTTCATCTCATCATCCCATCATCTCATTAATCATCCATCCGACGCCAATGGATCTTTGCTACCACTAGGAAGACGCCTTATATGCGTTGTGAGATGAGCTTAGAAGTATGGAAATGTAGAATTAAGAACATTTGGTCGGCTCAATGTACATATACAGGCCATGGATCACTTCAAAGGTTTAAAAGCCGCGGCTGCCTGTTGGTATATGGACCTTGATTTCCCAACGATGGTACCAGTGCCTTCTTCATATCCATCACAGATTTTAATCGTTTTAATTTATTGGTGACACTTGTTGCTCACATTTAATAGTTTCTTAAATTGCTTTCTTAATTGCTTTTATTGATGTGTAAAAAAGTACATTAAAAATGCGTTTCCTTCGTTATTTCATATCCGATTGTTCCATAAATCGCTTGAAATATGTATGATGGTTCTTTCCACATTCAGTATAAATTTGAGAGCTTTTGAGAAAAAAAAATCCAAGTATTTCTCCCCCGGCCTATTCTTATGGGGAATTTCCATACTTTCCAATTTTTTTCCGGAAAAACCGTTTGACCGATTTTTCTGAAAAACAATCTCAACCTATTCTGGTATAACACCAATTTGAAAAAAAAGTTTCGAGTTGATTGAAACTTTTTCCTGACCTGTATGCCGCGTACAAAATTACACACAAAAAAACAAACAAACAAACAAACATAATAACCAAGCTCAAAATTTCTCGGTATATGGAATGAAAATCTTCGCTACGCGCAATGAGCTATATTGAATGATGAATAAATAAATGAATCAATAAAGAAATGAATTGAATGGATTTTATTTTATTAACATCGAAACTTGATACAAGATCATTGTTCCCCAATAAAGGCCTTGGCTGTAAGATGAGATTGTTTGAACGGGGCACCACAAGGGCAATCTCACCACCCCAAAGAATAATTAAAATATGATAACTCATTTAACAAACAAATCAAATCTTAAATACATGAATGGATTGAATATTAAATGGATGAATAAATGAATTAATATTATATCTGAGGCCCAGATAACCAACTCCGTTGGGTCAGGGGGTGATTATCACCACATCTCTCTCTAGGGCAGGTTCCAATGAAAACTCGGAGTCTGCCAGCTCCTCCTCCTCCTCCTCCTCTTCTTCACTCCTAGTATCATCTTCCTCTCCTTCTCTTCCTATTAGTTCTCTCCACCGTTCTCTATTCTACCACCATTTCTCTTCTTTCACTTGACTCCATTCCTCCCCTCGATTCACTGTTCCTATCTCTACTCCCTTCTTCCATCTTCCTCTTGATCCCCGACTCTTGTCTTTATCATGCAATTGTCAACCATCTTAAGCCATATTTACACGGTCCAAGTTTTCATCCAAGTCCGTGGATTCAAGGGTTGGTCCAAGTACCTTGATAGGAACTAGCATGGAACATTGAACGACTGTCTACAGGGTCCAATCTATTGAAGGCCATACACGGCACATTATTCCCAATAGTTGAACATGCTGATCGAGTATCTAGATGACTTAAGTGGCGTGCCAGAATCAAGCGCTTTGCTAGCGCTAGGTTGGCCCAGCATACGTCACGGCTAGATCAGCTAGCTTGTAATTCTGGAACGACCACGAGCATCTTTTGCAACTCATGGCGGAAGATCAAATCGTATTGGGAGCTGCAGCAATTGTATTAAATGCAGGCATTTCTTCTGATTCCTCCTCCAGTGGATCAGAAGAGGGTGACGAAGTTTTCACTCTTTGCCAATAGAATTGAATATTTTCAATAACTTTTTGGTCATCTCCTATAACCGCAACGTCGAATTTGTTCCTACAATTATTTACTCATTATATTAAAATATTTAAACTCCCCATTATTTAATTGTTCTGCAGTACTTTCTCCACAGTTATTGTCATTATTTCATTATCATACTCAATCTGCAGCTCGACCATATCAAGCGACGCCATGATCTTTGAATTGGCGCTCAAAATTATGGCTGAACTAGCAAGTTAGCAACCTTTCTCACCGCTAGATGAGCTATGTCAGCGGACTCAGCAGGCTTGATTCTGGAACGATTTGCTAGATTCTAGCGGAATTAGCCGCTAGAAATTGGAACGCCATTTCGACAATGCTAATCTAGCGCTAACTACGCGCCTCATTCTGGAACGCGACTTTAGTAACAGCTGACTGGCAATCAGATTTGGCGGGAGACCGAGTCGGTAGCCGTTAAGTGCGCATGCGCATAACGTCAAAGCCACTGGTTGGTTGGTTTCATCACAGGTTGGACGAAATATAGGAATTTTCTAAACAAAATGACTTGGATGAAAGGTTGAATCCAAGGGTTGGATAGTAGCTTTTTGCTCCAAGTTTTCCATTTAGACAATCCAAGAACTTGTAATCAACCCTTGAATCCAAGGACTTGGATGCAGACTTGGGCCGTGTAAAACAAGCTTCAAACCTTTTCTTCGGAATCCACTCGTCTTCCATACGCATTACGCATCATATGTCCAAACCACCTAAACCTTTCCCTTTCCATTTTAAATGAATAAATGAATAAATAATTAGATGGATAAATAAATATATGAAAAAAATAATAAATAGATAAATGAGTTGACAAATACACCCATAAATACACCCATAAATAAATGAAAAAATAATTACAAAATAAAATAAACAGCTTTGATTAGAATCGTAAATACTCACGGAATATTTTGAACAGGAGGGTGATGAAGAAGCCAATCAGGACGAAGATGACGTTGCAAATGCCCTTGACATGAGTCTCGTGTCCTTCTCTTTGCAGGACTTCGAAGCACACGACGTAGATGAGAGTCCCTCCTGCCAGACCCTGCAGGATCACTGTCACCTGGAACAGACGGGATACGAGGGAGGGAGGGTTAAAGACTTGACATTTTAGTGTACACCTGATTTTTTATTTTTTTATTTTTTCGATTTTTCCGATTTTTCTTGTTTGTTTTTTCTTATATATTTTTTGTGTGTTTTTTTCATTTTTTCGTGATTTTTCTGATTTTCCGTAATCCTTTTTTTTGTGATTTCTCTGATTTTTTTGATTTTTTTTTGGTTTATAGCTATCCACGATTGATATTGAGCTTGGACTCTCCCTGACTTCTCCCAAAGATCTAACTACTTCAGAAGACGCGAAACTGAGCCATCTAAGCGACAGCAAAACGATGCTAGCGCGCATAAAAACATCTTTCATCCAGAAAAAAAAAAAAAAAATCAATCTTAATTTAAAAAAAAAAAAACTCTATCAAATAATAATTAAAAATTGATCTATTCACGATATCGACGATAATAAAACAGTGGCGTTACCGGTGAGTCCATGTTGGCGTGTACAGTCCCGGACTTGCTCGGTTCGTTGACAATGAAGATCCCGATCACTATGCCGACTGGAGAGACCAGACTGTACGTCAGCATGTACAGGTAGATCACGCCTAGCCTGGTCTGGGTCAGCACTAGGTCCAGACCGATACAGAAGGCTATGGCGTACTTGTGCGCAGCGATAGACAGGTACAGGAACAGGACGTCGTTAGTCTCCTCCTGAAGGAACAACAGATATTTTTTTATTTTTTTTTTCTTATGTTGAGTTTAACGGCGCACTGTAATTTATTATTTATTTATTTCTACTAGGAAAACGCCATATGCGTTGTTAGACGAGCGGATAGTAATAGTATGGGTAGTAATGGTTAAGAACTGCTTCGAGTGGTACCAATTTAGCACATTTTATTTTTTTTCTTCAAAATGGCTGACCCGATCGAGCTGAAAATTTTTAGAAATGTGTATCAAAATGTAATTCAACTTCACGCAAAATTTCATTTTTTGGGAAAATAAAAATGTTTTCTTTTTTTTCCGCCATGTTATTCTAACGGGTATTTTTGAAATTTCTAAAATTCATAAAACAAAAAGTTACCCCCCGATAATGCCACAAAACTATACAGATCTAAGTTAGATGAGGAACCATATTTAAAAAAAATTGAAGTTGATAGCTGTAGCCGTTTGACCTGTGGAGAACCGACAAAAAAAAAAAAAAAAAAAAAAAAAAAACATAAAAACGAACACCAATTTTTTTCAGTAAGTCAAATTGAATCCTCGCTAAAGCTCGTCTAACAAGTAGTTTTTAACAGGTGGTAGATTGATAATTTATTATGTATTTAAAAAACTTAGAACTAAATAAAACTAATTAAACGTTAATGGAACAGAATAATGAAATTGAAATAGAATAAAAACAGTGAATCTTCTCGTATTATGCTCACCAATCTTCAGTACTTTTCTCCAACCTTTCTCTAAACTTATTCAATTTTACCTCTTCTCCATTTATATAAAATATTTTTCCATCCAAATTGTACCACTCCCTTCCGGTTCTGTTTGAAAATGCGAACTTGCCTACATCCCTCTTTACAATCTTACCTCTCACTCTATTGCCATGCGATGTTCTGTCATTGTAACATGTTCCGTCTTTAACTAATCTACTATTCATTTCTCTTCACCCATCTTCACCTTGCCAAGCTCTATAACAATTACAGAGTCTATCAATTTTTCTTCTTAGTGAAGATGTTTGATGAGCAGGACCAGAATAAAAGTTGGAATAATATGTACAAGTACATAAATAATACTAAAAGAGGAAGAAACGATATGCCAACTCTTATTAACAGAAAGGGAGTGGAGTTCATATCGAATAAAGAAAAGGCATATGCATTAAATAATTATTATGGTGAAGTTTTTCAAAAACAAGGGGGGTAAAATATCTGCCATCTTTTTGGATTTTGAAAAAGCTTTTGACAAAGTACCTCATAAACTTCTGATTTCAAAGTTGAAACAAATAACAAAACATGAGAGGATAACAAGATGGGTGGAGTCCCTCTTAAAAGGTAGATCACAAAAAGTAAAAGTAGGTGATGAAATTTCAGATATGGTAAAAGTTACTTCTGGGGTACCACAAGGAACTGTAATTGGACCCCTTCTATTCAATATATTTATAAACGATCTTCAAATCGGAATTCAATCAAAAATTCGTCTATTTGCTGATGACTGTGTGGTATATAGCACCATTAGGAGTGAGAGGGAGGAAAATCAGTTACAAGGAGATTTGGACAGAATTAATGAATGGGTTAAAATAAATTTAATGGGACTAAATGTTGGAAAATGTAAAGTGGTGCACTTCTCTAGCAGCAGTAACAAGAAAAAAGTGAATGAGATTTATAAAATGGGAGATTCTACACTTGAGGAAGTAGAAGCATATAAGCCCCCCAATAATGTATCCTCTTTAAAAATATATAAATGTTCACCTATTACGGATAAACACACAATGAAATATTGCTACTTATCAATATGAATTATATCAGTATAAACTCGACTTCCTCAAACTTCCTTCCAGAAGTGATAAACATACATGGTTCGTTTCTAGGAGAATGACTCTGGATCCCGGTGACACGTTTCTTCGAATCCATTCAGATCTCCAACTCGTTTATGTCAATACGAAACTCATTATAGCGAATAACTAATACACACGTAACGCATGCTTTGTGTTCCTCGTCCAACGATATTTCATATTTAGCGATAATAAAGTACACAGAAGTCAGAACTACACAAACTCACCCCTGTTCTTGCCGACAAAACCGAATTAGCCGACGATATTACTTGATGATATTTCCAAATTCTTATCTGCGCCCCCCCAATACAGAAATCCTAACGACATCCCTGGCACTAGGTCCAGACCAATACATACCTCAATGCCTATAGCTAGACCCTCGAAAATGTCGTGAAAAGATAACGCCACTATTGTGATCAAGCCAGACAGCGGGTTGGCAGCTACAGTGGCGTGTGAATCTCTGTGTGCGCTCAACACTTGTGGAGCCGCCAAGGGATCCTGCAAAACACAACAATGATTTTATTATTCTCTTTATCAGTCAAAAACAATGACACATTGACACGGAAAGAAAATTACAATAACAAGAAAAAATCCACCAGGCCCTTGAAAAGGACTTGACTGTGGGTTAAAAAAGTGAATGATGAGTACAAATTTAAAATCGGACGTATTTCACAGATAAAAGTTGGAGTAAAAAAGAAAAACAAGACATTGAATTGTTTGTTACATTCTGCTTATACAAAATGTAATTAATTATTGATTAGACGAGCTTTAGCGAGAATTCAATTTGACATATACTGAAAAAAATTGGTGTTCGTTTTTATGTTTTTTTTTTTTTTTGTTTTTGTTTTTATGTATTTTTTTCGGTTCTCCACAGGTCAAACGGCTACATCTATCAACCTCAAACTTTTTTCAATATGGATCCTCATCTAACTTAGATCTGTATAGTTTTGTGGCAATATCGGGAGGTAACTTTTTTTTTTATGAATAAGAAATTTCAAAAATTCTCACTAGAATAACATAGCGGAAAAAAAAGAAAATATTTTCATTTTCCAAAAAAATGAAATTTGGCATGAAGTTGAATTACATTTTGGAACACATTTCTAAAAATTTTCAGCTTGATCGGGTCAGCCATTTTGAAGAAAAAACATAAAATGTACTAAATTGATACCACTCAAAGCAGTTTTTACCCATTTTTACCAATACTATTACTATCCGCTCGTCTTACAACGCATATATGGAGTTTTCCTAGTTACTAACTTACTAATAATATTTGTATCCACAAAAAGAGAATGTTAGCTATCAACAATTAACCGTCAACACTTCCTTAATTACCATGTAATAACCACAGCCTTCTTTATTCAGATCATTCTATTATTTTCAGATAATTCTTCAAGAAGAGACTGTCTTATCCAATAAAGAAGGCTGTGGTCATAACGCAGGAAGTTTTTGACCACGTGTTATAAGATATAAATAACTTTTTTCAAGCGATATTGCAATCTTTTTCATCAAGTGTTCATTCTGGTTTTTGATGTCACTTAAGCCGCACTTAGCTTGACGTTGTCCGAACTTGTCCGAACATGTCCGAACCGAACCGACACATTGATGGTGTCGTCTGCATATCTTATATGATTTTCTATCTTCCTTTTCTTTTTATCTTCACTCATTAATTAGTGATTTGATTCGATCCATTTTCTGATAACTTGAGAAACGCCATAGTGTCCAAGCTTTTGCAGTCAGGTTGTGTTAGTTGTCAAACTGCTCTTATGGGGAGCAGACGATGGTTTTTTTCTCTCTTCTTCTTTTTAGATGAGCGTGGCGAAGATTTTCACTGAACTCTTACGGAACTTTGTCTGTTTGTCTGTTTTTTTTTTTTTTTTTTTTTTTTTTTGTAAGCACTGCACAGGTCGCAGAGTTTGACCGGTCGACATGAAACTTTTTTTATATATCCAAACTTATCCAACTTAGAGCTGTATAGTTTTTAGGTCTAAACGGTTGGGCCATTTTTGAGAAACATCATTCAGAAGTTTCTAAAAACCCCATAAGATTTGGCTGAGCGGAAAAAATTGAAAAATTAGATCTCTTCAATATGATTCAAATTTTCCACAAATGTGAACACAAGAATAATATACATGAACAAAAATTTGGTTTCATATTCGGACCAGCCGTTTTGGAGAAAATAAGTCAATATAATAAATGTATTTTATTCATCGAAAAGATAGAAATATTAGTTGAAAAATGTTGCATTGTCGAAGTCACGGCTTTCTAGATTCATTGCCATCGGATGAAGTTCATTTCAAATGATCAAGGTTTGTAGAGTTTTCGATTATACTTTATATATACATCTCGCTCATCGTACAACGCACATCCTGCGTTTGCCTAGTTTATCCACACACACTTTAAAATTCCGTGTAAATTTATATTTTATTCGATAGAAATATTTCTTCCGAATCTCCTCTGCATGGGTTATTCTAATGAGGTCTTCTCTTCGCTCAAAAGCGTTTTATATACATATTTGTTTGAACAAAAAGTTGCATGTGGTAGGATTTGAACGCTGGATCCTCGCATCCACAGACCAGTAGACCCTAACGTTTCTTCAGGTCATAGGTACAGACAGAGATTTTGTCCGTATGAAAACTTAAAACAGTTCGAATTTCAGCGATCTTGAGGGACGTTCATAAATTATGTCACACTTTTTTAATTCACCCTCTCCCTCCCATGTCACAGTTGGTCACAAAACGTATCA
Source organism: Brachyptera putata (assembly GCA_907164805.1). Taxonomy (NCBI): domain Eukaryota; kingdom Metazoa; phylum Arthropoda; class Insecta; order Plecoptera; family Taeniopterygidae; genus Brachyptera; species Brachyptera putata. The sequence continues at coordinate 12,295,487 of OU015473.1, read as the reverse complement.
CCTCACCCCTTTCAATAGACCCAAGTCACAAATACTCATACCCCCTTCTAACAAAAAATTGAAATTAGTAGGCGACAATAAATAGGTAGGCCTACCAATGAAGTATTAAAATTAAAATATTCATTTCTTTGTGTTTGCTTTTATTGAAATAATGCGTGTTATGCAATCATGCATATGTAATGATAATAAGTTTCCATATTGATTAAATAAATATAAGAATCTCTAAGAATGACGCCAAAAACATAGAATAAAAAAATGGTACGTCACACAGTTGAATCTCCCCCCCCCCCCCCCCCCTTGTAACACCTTGACACAAATATTGATAATCCCCCTCCTCCCCGCCTAAGCTGTGACGTAATTTATGGCCGTCCCCTTTTATATTATATATCTGTAGCTTTACCTTCGGTTCCGTACCCTTGTTGTGATTGTGACCGTCCGGGTGTCGAAGCCGCGTGCCCGAGGCAGTCATACAGGTGCACGGGAACAAGGAGCCACGTACGTGACGCGTAAAACGACGCGACCGGGACTCCTGTACGTCCGTCCCGCCTCCACCGCCCCCGCCCTCGACACTACTCATCTGGAACAATAGGGGATATCAGGAATGATATGAAACACATAGAATCCACTCGTTACCAGTATTTCGCTTTCCATCCATTACACTAGGAAAACGCCATATATGCGTTGTAAGACGAGTGAATAGTAATAGTATGGGAACAAATGGGTAAAAACTGCTTCGAGTGGGTACTGATTTAGCGCATTTTATGTTTTTTCTTCAAAATGGCTGACTCGATCAAGCTGAATTTTTTTAGAAATGTGTACCAAAATGTAATTCAACTTCACGCGAAATTTCATTTTTTGGGGAAAATAAAAATATTTTCTTTTTTTTCCGTCATGTTATTCTAATGGGAATTTTTGAAATTTCTTAAATTCATAGAAAAAAAAAGTTACTCCCCGATAATGCCACAAAACAATACAGATCTAAGTTAGATGAGGAACTATATTGGAAAAAAGTTTGAGGTTGATAGATGTAGCGGTTTGACCTGTGGAGAACCGACAAAAAAACATGAAAAAAAAAAAATAAAATAAAAACGAACACCAATTTTTTTTCAGCATGTCAAATTGAATACTCGCTAAAGCTCGTCTAATAATTGATCATTCCTCACCTCTGTCTCTTCCTTAGCTGCTTGCTTCTTCCTCTGATTCCGAGAATACCATTCGATAAACATGTGCATCATCTCATCGAAAATATAAACGAAAAAAAATCCAAAGCACGTCAATATATCACTTATCGGCAACTTCTCATCTTCCGCCCAATTATATCCTTTCTTTTCCAACAATTTCAATTTCTCCCTCATTTCCGGCATCAAGTGCAGAAAAGCCACTCCGATCAGGGTGCCGCCACTGAAACATATGACTGATGAGATGAAACAGCGCACTTTAGGAGTGCTGAAGATACCTTTGCTATTGAACCACTTGACCAGGTGGTATGGTAAGATGCCGCAGAAGAGGCTGATCGCTGCAATCAATATCAGGGCGAGGATCTTGGAGAGTACTAAGGTTACAGCCATTGTTTTTATTTGGGGTGTGAAATATCAACAGCGGTAACCATGGATATAGAGGGATAAGGAGATATCGTTATAATAGAATATTTCAACAATATTCAACATGCGAGCATTATTAGATGAGCGTAGCGAAGATTTTCACTGAACTCTTACGGAACTTTGTCTATGCGTTTTTTTTTGTTTTTTTTTTGTTTGTAAACACGGGCACGGCACAGGTCGCAGGGTTTGACCGATCGACATGAAACTTTTTTTCTATATGCAAACTTATCCAACTTAGAACTGTATAGTTTTGAGGTCTAATCGGTTGGACCATTTTTGAGAAACATCATTTAGAAGTTTCTAAAAACCCCATAAGATTTGGCTGAGCGGAAAAAATTGAGAAATAAAATCTCTTCAATATGATTAAAATTTTCCACAAATGTGAACACAAGAATAATATACATGAATAAAAATTTGGTTTGATATTCGGACCAGCCGTTTTGGAGGAAATAATATAATAAATGATTTTATTCATCGGAAAGATAGAAATATTAGTTGAAAAATGTTGCATTGTCGAAGTCACGGCTTTCTAGATTCATTGACATCGGATGAAGTTCATTTCAAATGATCAAGGTTTGTAGAGTTTTCGATTATACTTTATATAGACATCTCGCTCATCGTACAACGCACATCCTGCGTTTGCCTAGTATATATTACAACAGTACAAAAAATAATAATAGCAAATGAAAATTAGAATGGGGCGCCTGATGAGCGAATACCGGAATAAAGCATAGGGGAGACCAGGGACGAAAGTAACACAGGACGATTGTAACAACGACTCTCAGCTTCACATTTGTGATCGTAAACTAGCGCTAGATATTTTGAAAAATCCGTCATAGAAGGCAGTATGTCTGACGTAATTTTCAGGTATATGCAAATTGCAGTGAAGACTACACTTCAGGGAGAAAAATGTATGTTTTGACACATTTTGAGTAACTTTCCAGAAAAAGTTTGGTTTTTGTCTGGCATGTAATGATTTTATCTGATTCTCTTGCTGATTGTGTGTATAGATAACACAGTATTGAATGGTTAATACTAGTAAGACCTCTGAATATACCGGCTATAAATATTAAGGGATCCCACATAAAAAGACACAGTAACTCGGGAATAAATTAGAACAATTTATTAACTCGCAAAATTACAATGTGAAAGATAGGCAGAGCATCCGTAGATGATTACCAAACGAAGGTCCGTAGATCTCTTAAAGTTTACATATAATTTTGATACACAGTTTGCCAAAATATAATACAAACACTTCACCCTATTGGCTACTTACAAAATCGTACAGAATGATTGGTAGCTGGACTTGACCTAAATGGACATGATCCTCCCCCAGCACGAACACTGAAAACTTTATCATTCTGCCGACAAAGACTAAATTCTAAAAGAAGCTAAGTTGAGTTTGAAGAACCTGGTTGTAAATTGAATTCAGATACACAATGTCCGAAATGAAATGACAATCAATAAACCAAAGACATGAAATAACTATAATAAAACATCCTCAATATACGTAAAAGACTATATTCATATTTTGTCGAAAGGTTTGCACAAGATACAATAAGGCAATATAATATTTTATACAAAGAGCAGATAATTTGTGGTCATCACATATAATATCAACTGTAATATATTTTGATAAACAACATGTGATGAGTAACATTGTTCACTTGAAGAAATTAGGCGTCATGGGGACAATTGTAACACCATAGTTAAACTTAATGGCAGGGGACAGTTGTAACAAACTCTAACCTCGCAACATGCCACGGACAAGATTCGCGCTACATACCCCGGTTAGACATCGAGAGGATAATTGAAAGAGGTTTCTTTTCCTGTATTGTTTCACTTTCTTGTGTACTATATTTATCTACTATATTCCCTGACGCCGAGCGGCGTGTTGATAACCGAGGGTAAGTGGACTGTATAATGGGGTTAAATGATACGAATAATAAAAGAAATAACTAGAAGAAATGAAGAAAACAAGAGAAGTCAACAAAGAGAGTTGGAGCGAAGAGGAAGAAAGAACACACAAGTCGAGCGACCTGTGTGCTCCTACGAGAAACGAGAATAATAACGAAAGAGATGAGCACTAGGGTGGACCGAAAGTCCTGGACCCTACCTCCAGAAATGAGAGAAGAACGAAAAGAACAATGCGTGGCGACACAACAACTATTCCAAACGAACGTTCGAGAGAGACTGACTGCCGAAGCGATATGACTGGATGCCAAACTTAATACTGACTGGTCACTGAACGAAACAGCTGACCGGTATCACCTTGACGACGAACAAAGGACAGGGGAGGCGGAAACAAAGATACGTCACAACATGACGTAATCTAATGAACGTAAAATGAAAGGGGTTGGCGCAAATACCCTGTGTTGTTGCATTGAATGTAGGTAATTAAAAGATGTTACTCAAGCTCAAAAGTCATCACAAAATATAATGTGTACATGGTGTTTCAACTGACCCATGTGTGTGTTACAATTGACCCGTAGGGGTCAATAGTAACAACATACATTGCCCCAATCATCAATTTTTTTTAGCTCGATTTGGTGAATTTTTTAGTAATGTAAGAAATCACAGTTGATCTTGAATATGTAGCTGTTCATCTCAATTTTTTGGAAGCGTCTGCTACCCAAACCTACAGAGATATACGCTTTTTAAGAAAAAGTGTTACAACCGTCCCTGGTCTCCCCTACTTGGTTGTGACATGGGTCTGGGTGTCCAACCTTACCGGAACCCTATCTACATTCCATTGAAAAGTACTCCGAAGCCCATGTCACACAACCGAGTATCTTCATTCCGGTATTCGCTCTTCAGCGTCCCCAATATATTATGGCAAACCAACGCAACCCTCAATACATTTTGGGATAAGCCAATCCCGTCAACTTGCGCAGGTGCTGAGGCGCATGATCGCATAGGCATTAGAGATGGGCAAACAAAGCTGAATAATCGATTCACTGCATCGATTCGAATCGCCAACCTACTATGAAACGTAATGACAGCCGTCATGATTATTATAGGTCTACATACAAAATTACATCTCATGCAATCCGAAAAACATTCCTTATTTCTTTTGTCGTAAATGTGTTAATTTCGAAGTTAGCCAGTCACAAACATAGCAAGCGATGGTACAAGACTATTGTATTGAAGGGGTGTGGAGTGGGGGGGGGGCTTGCATGCCAACCATCTCATCAACTCATCTTGAACGCGGAGACATTCAAACTCCACATTATTAGCATTTTTAGCAAACAGTACGGAAAACGCATAATTTATGTACTTAATAGTGATCAATTTTTAAAATAAAAAAGAGATTGTCTATATTTTTTTCGTACTAGGACTCACATTATAAAGTCAGCCCATCTACATTCCATTAGGGAAAATTGTATTCTGTAATATGGTTATCAAGTGTTAACAGCAGCAATCCCTATCCCATAGGTTGGGACGAAAGTGTGGACATGATTGGCCTCACTGATAATTGAGACAAACCACATGGCCTCCCACACTGATAAAAGAAGCAGAGATAAAGAAAGCATCTTTTATCTGTGGTATAGCATACTTTTGGTCTATGGCTCTACTGTTGAATGAATGAATGTTAATTAATTGTGTTGGTTAATTGAATAATTAATTATTCATTCATTTAAATAAATATGTATATTATGTATATACATTTATAGGGATATAATATATAGCTGAGACGTATCTATATATATAGCCGTATATATAGCCGAGATCAATCCAGTGGGACTGATCCATTGAATTTGTAACACTACAAATTCAATTACTGAACTCAGCAGTGCGGGGTTCTATTACTCGTTGTTTCTCGTTATTTCAAATAACGTTTCTCGTCATTTGAGATGTAAATGGTATGCTAGTGGTATGCGTTGTCAGATGAAACAGCTATGAAAGAGATATTCTAGTGAACTTGAAAATAACATCTAAACTTCAATCAATACTCATCATTGACTCATCATTATATTATGTAATTATTGTTATGGAAAAAGGTTTGTCCTATTATTAGTATTGATTTATTTTAGTTTTAATTATGTATACCTTCAGAATGTTTTTCGGGTGAAGTAAGTTCTGAACAAGGCTGTAATTATTCGATCGTATGCTTTTTTGTTTTTTTTCTAGTAATTATTGTTCTCATCTTTTCCATGTTATTGCATCTTAAATGCGCAAGTGTGTTTTCTCAACGACTGTTATTCATTGTGTGCAATTAGTTCATTTCTCATACGGTTATCTTTGCATTTTTCTTCTCATTTTCTTTCGTAATTTTATACTGTAATTTTCGTCCTGTCTTTCAACTAACTAATTTTGTGTGTGTATAATCGACTTATTTCATTTTTGTTATAACCACAGTCAAGCCCTTATAAGGCTTTGTGGACAAGCGATGTTAATTTTGATTATTTGTAATGTTTTCTAACTTTTGTTTTCTCAATAAAAAAAAAAAAAAAAAAACGGTAATAATAATTCAAACACTTGGGATGTTCGAGCGTTGTTTACATTTTAATAACTAGTAGCATCAATCAACGCCAAGTTAGGGCCAATATGTTCAGGCGTGCTAGAGCAGAGGATGGCTAATTTCAAGTATCAATGCATTTCATTTTTATTGCCCAGACGCATATCCCGTACAGTATTTTTTGCAACTATTCAATCACAAATACAGTACGGTATTCTACTGTGGGGTGCATCACCATATGCTTGTGCAATTTCCAAGTATCAAAAGAGAGCTGTCAGAATAATTGCAAGAGTAAATCAAAGAGCTTCATGCAGAAAACTTTTCATAGATCTACAAATTTTAACTCTCCCATGTTTGTACATCTTAGAAATTATCATGTTTGTGAGAGACAATCGTCATTATTTTAAAAAGAACAGTGACTTCCATCAATTTAATACCAGACATGGCTCTTATCTTTGTCAAACTCAAAGAAGATTAATTATTCCAGATCACGATCCAATAAATGCAGGAATAATGATATATAATGATCTGCCTCAATATCTGAGAGATCAAGGTAATAATAGAAGTGTATATAAAAATAAGGTTAAACATTATCTCCTTAACCATGGTTTCTACAGTATAGATGAGTTTAAAAATGGGAAGAATTGTAAACGTAACCTCTGTACCACTTAGTTCTTGTCATTCATCTGTGGAAACTAAGATATTTAATTTTTTACTATACTTATATTTTATTGTTATGTTCCAAAACCTATGTGATCTTTCAACCACACACAAGAGTGTAATTGCATCATTAATATTATTATGTATTATTTGTATGTCGATTAATGGAATAAATATCTATCTATCTATCTACCACGCACCGGCCGTCGCTCTCAGCAGCGATGTGCTGTGGTTCGCTGTCACTTGAGAATGAGTAGTTTTAGGAAAAAACCGCTACGCTCTGTACGCGCCACCGAGCTAGTCCGTGACCCACGCTAGGCCTGTTTGTTTGTGTTGCACCACCTGAACTAAAGTGTAGCTGGTGTAAAAAGGAAGTACGTCATATTACGGGTTTTGTGCAGGAAATGATACCGAAATGATGAGGTACAAACAAACACGAAATTGACGATTTTTCTGTTCCTAAACGCGAATTTTGAAATGGAAGCAGACCCGTTGATGGAGAAAGAGATTTTAAATATCATGGAATGTGATTAATGAATAATAAATATTTAATAATGACAACCCTTATTCGATTATATATTTTTTCATTCTTATTAACACAAATTTAAGCGTCAACAACTAGTAATTGCCAGCAAAGCGTCCGCCTACAACTTGATTTTGGCGCCTGCCATCTTGCACTGAACTAAGCACACCAGCTCCGTAGCTGGTGTAGAACTACCTGAACTAGTGCAAGTGAACCGGGACAAACAAACAAGAAAGTGCAGCTTGGTGCAGAAGCACGGTTACAAACAAACACGATTGTGCAAGAACTGAAGAACCAATCAGCTAGTGCAGGACAAACAAACAGGCTTACTAGCACTACCTATATTTTTCCTTGGTGTTTTTGGCTGAACCTTCGAACTGTCAAAATATTGAGCCTCCCTATTCCATGTCGTTTCTTCTGGTTGCGGTCGTTTATTTTTCTCATTTTCATCGTCGTCTTCATCGTCGACACCAACTTCATCGTCTTCTTCATCTGCACATTTCCAGCCTTTTAGATCAGCGACATGCACGGTGGCAGAATGAAGACGTCCCTGCTCTGCTTCTGTCAGTTGTGTTACACGATATACGTCGTTTGGTAGAACGGCAACTAGGCCCATAACTAATGGCCCTCTGAATTTGGGTTGCGTTTTGGTGACCTAAGATCTTTATGAATTGGTGGATATTTCATTACTACAATCTCACCGATATCAAGTTTCATGCCCTCATAATGCCAGTGATCGTTCGCTACCTTCCGTGTTGGGGAGTGAACTTGCAAAATGAACGCGTTCACGGGAACGCGTTCACGGGAACGCGTTCATTTTTTGATGAACTTTCATATGAACGCGTTCGTTTTTTACATAATGAACGTGAACTTGGTCAAAGTTCCTTTTTCGGTCACAAACTTTTCAAAAGTTCAAAAGTTCGCCGGTGAAACGTTTTTTTCAAACGAGTAGTACATTTTTCCATGACGATTGTACTTGAGTGAGAGAGAAGGAGATGGACCCGGTTTTCTGACCAATAGGGAACTGTAGTAGGCCTACCCGCGCATATTCGGGTTCTTTCGCTTGAAACACGCCCATTGGATTAACATGGGGGCACATCTTTAAAACGCCACAGTTTCTTTACTACTGCAGCTACACGAAAAAAAATTACATCGGCATGTTCGCTGGCCTTTTCTTATCGTCAAGAGAGCCATACACCAATTCAAAACGTTAACAAATTTAAACTATTTAATGAACAAAAACACCTTGTAATTGCAACGTCGAAAACTTGTACTCAACCGCTCCGTTCCGCGCACGTAAGTGACTGTAAACTCGAAATATTGCAACGCTCAAATGACGGTGATGCCAAGCGTCCCGACTGCTTCTACGGTGTGTCACGGCCCATACGATATTTTTGCCTCGACATGCGCATCACACGTTCAAGGAGGCATTAATAGATCTTATTTCAAAATGGTGTGTTGTTGTGTTCCCGAGTGCTCATTATCAAGCTCAAATTCAACACAGAGCTTTTACAGATTTCCTACGGATCAAAAAGAGTGTACGAAATGGATATAACTTATAAGGTAAGCGCTCACTTGCACTTTTTTTCTCGTAAATAGCTTTAATCAGATATATTTCGTACTATTCTTATCGACCTCTAACCTATATTTTTTGAATGGCATTTGAACCGCCATTTTCAAAACTGAACTTTGCGAACATCAACGAAGAAACAGGAAACGGAACTGCTTTTCGTCTATCTCTCTCATACGTTCACTTGGCAACGTTGCAATTACAAGGTGTTTTTGTTCATTAAATAGTTTAAATTTGTTAACGTTTTGAATTGGTGTATGGCTCTCTTGACGATAAGAAAAGGCCAGCGAACATGCCGATGTAATTTTTTTTCGTGTAGCTGCAGTAGTAAAGAAACTGTGGCGTTTTAAAGATGTGCCCCCATGTTAATCCAATGGGCGTGTTTCAAGCGAAAGAACCCAAATATGCGCGGGTAGGCCTACTACAGTTCCCTATACGCAACGCTTAGACCCTATTCATGCTCAGTTTGGCTAGCGGTTTTTCCATTGGCCGAAACTTATAACCGAATCCGAACCGAATCCTTCTCGTCACAGTAAGCCCTACCAATATTAGCTATATACAACTGTCCGGTGGTCCAAATTGACGTCAAAAGCAAAAAAAAATCGCGAAATGAACTTTCACGTGAACTTATGTACTTTTCACACGAACTTGAACTTTTCAGAATAAAATTTTAAAAATGAACTTGAACTTTTGATAAGTTCATTCTCACAGAAATGAACTGAACTTTTAGGAAGTTCTTTTTAAAAAGGAACTCCCCCAACACTGGCTACCTTCATCTTATTTTGATTTTCTATTATTGTGGCGTGTGCCCTTGCCTGTAATTCATTGGGTGGTGTCCAGGAAACATCTTCTTCCAAGTGCGTCATTTCACGCAAGATACCATCGTGAAATCTTTGACTATATCCATTCCATAGCAATTTGAATGGTGTTTTACCGGTAGTTTTGTTGACTGAAGTGTTCATATCTCGTTCAATACGTTTGATATTCACATCCCAATCACGGTGATTCTCTCGTGTTGTGGCCATTGAGTACCGTTCTATTCATTCTCTCAACTTGACCATTTGCTTGAGGATGTCTTACTGATGTCAAGGTATGACCTATACCTCGCAATCTACAAAACTCTTCAAAACTCAGCGAAGTATAACATGTCCCCTGATCGCTCATTATTCGTCGCGGTAAACCATAGGATAGAATAAAATCTTCGATTATTGACTTATTACATTTCCTGTTCGCGTGTTCTTTACTGGAAATAGCTTCACACATTTTGTCAGATTATCTGTCAACTCATGACAAACAGTTCTTGGTTACATTTTAAACTGTTGGCAAATGGACCTACATGGTCAATATGAACTGTATTTTATTAATCGGAAAGATAGAAATACTAGGCAAACGCAGGATGTGCGTTGTACGATGAGCGAGATGTCTATATAAAGTATAATCGAAAACTCTACAAACCTTGATCATCTGAAATGAACTTCATCCGATGTCAATGAATCTAGAACGCCGTGACTTCGACAATGCAACATTTTTCAACTAATAATATACAACTAACATTTCAACTAATATAACAACAAATAATATATATAATATAATATTTCTATCTTTCCGATGAATAAAATACTTTTGCTTCTACTGAATCGACGTTAAAAACATCGATATCTTCGAAAAATCGCAAAGTGAAGAATCGATGCAAAAATCGATGAATCGAAAGCCAAATAATCGACTCACTGAAATATCGATTCTGAATCGCCCATCTCTAAAGGGCAAAGGCATTCCACGATTTCCCACCTTGGAGAAGGAAAGAGTGTGATTTCATATTTCTTGAAAAGAAGAAGTCGGAAAGGTTTGTTCATTCATTCCTTCTTGTTTGGCTCGCTATCCTGTCTTGTACGAGTAGGCCTAGGTATTGAGTTTGTGGTAGCTCTGGGAGCAGCTAAATATATTTTGTCGCTGTTTAAAAGTGAGGTTAGAGTACCGTAGGCCTATGTGTAATTGTATAGGCCTACAATTTTTATAATAACAGGCTGTAACCAGAAGCAGAGAGTGTAGTGGAGCCGATGGAAGATCAAAGGACAGCTGAAGTCGAACTCCGAGAGAAACGATTTTATGTAACATTGAGATGACAAATGGAGTTCTACTTCAGCGATGCAAATCTGTCTAAGAATCTCCTCTTGGGGCAAAGCTTCAATCAATTTAGACCTTTATAACTTGTGCAGTGTCAGTAGCTTGACTTTTTCTAGGTCTTCATTCAGTGTGCTGTGTTGATCAAACACTAAATTTAATAAATCAATTTACCGGTATTATAAGGTAAAAATACTGATTCAATCAATAGGTCTACCTACTGCTAGTCCTTTCCCAGAGACTTTGAAATCTTCAATGGTCAATGACTACGTAAAGCACATGGTCGGGAAATAGTTTAGGCGAACCGGTTCACGCTGAAACGGTTCAACAAATGAGTGTATATCACAATAATTCAGAAACACTTTGGCAAAACCGCAGTCAAAACATTTCAGCGCCAGCCATTTTAAATATTCACGTAAGTCAATATATTGGTATATATTGGATATTGGTGACGTAAGTTGGTATATAATCGACAGCGAAGCTGGAATTCAACAAGGATCGATTTATCGCTCGCATTCAAGGTTACCCTGAATCGGTTTGACGTGTATATCAATCGTATTGAGTTCTCCAATTCACTTGCCAAACTGGATTGGAACTAAAGTGTTTTACACCAAAACCAACAGGTAGATCACCATCTGTAAACCGTTTCAGCCTGAATCGGTTTGACTAAACCGTTTCCCGACTGTGTGATATACATAGTCAATATTTCTGAAACTTCGTAATGAAATTAAGTTACAAATTTGATGTAAATATCAATTTATCATTGTTGCAGACATTGATTTGTCGTTGTTCTTGACTTTCAACGAAATCCGGAGCCCCCCCGATGAACGGTGACGATATTGACATGGCCTTGAAGTACTCCCAGATGCTTGCAGATACAGAAAACAGATCAAGCCGGCAACGAGAGAATAGACATGCGCACGATTGTACAATATATGTTGTAAGTTCTTCTCAGAGTCTGAAATGGGACCTTGAAAGCCTGCTTGTAATCACAATAGGCAATGTTGTTTTAGATTTACAGTGGAACCTCTATGCATCGTTCCCGGATCTATCGTTTCCCTGCTAGTATCATTCATATTTTCTCACCCCACTGCCATATAATCAATGCTAGATTTTCCTGCATGGATAGTCTCATTTTCCTGGTCCCTTGAAAAACAATGGATAGAGGTTTCACTGTTGTTCAATCTAGGCCTACATTTATAAAACGGATTATCAGAAGGAAAATAGAGCAAGCCTACGCCTATTCATCACTAAGGTACATCGTTCGTTCATATAATAGACCAAAATATTATATTGGGTATATGAATAATGTTGCCAATTTTGTTTCTTGGGTTCATGAAAATGTTCATGTGTGACGTTGCGATATAGGCCATGCTGACACTTCAGTCAATCGCAAGCTATAATTAAGTTGGAAACAACGATTTATAAGTCTACAAACCACGAATTTGACATTCATTAAATGAATTGGTTAGATGTTCTTATCTGATGAAATATGTAGGCCTACATTAATTTGTGTTCTCTTTTACAATCAGGAGAGATTGACTTTTGATCCATTTTCTAGCCACACTGATACTGGGAGGCCTTGAACCAATTTTTACCAACTACAGTACTTTGATTTTTAATGGGCACCGTTTTCTATGTTTAAGAAATTAATACAGTATAATGAATTAATGGTTCCATCCGTTCCTACTTCAAGGAATGTGAACCAGTTTCCGTTGTATGAAACCTTAGTGACAGTCATGTGCTGACATTGGGATATTTATGCAATTTCATAAAATTCGGGAACATTTTATGTTGACTGATACGAGTGTCGAGTGGCTAACACACTGAACTGTCATTCAGGAGATCGAGGTTCGATGCCCGCCATGGTTGACCATCATGACATGAGTTTTACGTGGTTTCCCTCTGTCTTTCAGGACAATACTAGTATGGTTCTTCAACAGGCCACGACCGACTCCTTCCCAACATCCAAAAACACCTGATAAATTGATGTTTCATCTCATCATCTTATATCATTCGCTAACGTCAAATGATGTTAGTCATCAGTACACTGCGTCCTCTAACCCGAAAGGAATGGATAAATTGAGAAATGTGAAACAGTTTTCCGTTTTTCAATACCTTAGTGACATTCATGTGCTGATATTGAATGACAATTTTGACTATTTATGCAATTTCTACAAATTGATTAGAAATACAGTAAATATTTGGTTACAGTATTTTGAATTGTTTCTTCTCTATTTTGAGTCTGTAACATTCTATGACCGGCACATGCAGCGCAGTGGTCAACGCGCTCGCTTCATGTGATCTGGGGAGCGAGGGGAATTTCGAACCCACTTCGATCCCCATCGCTGGCCATCTTTACAGGGGTTTTTCATGGTTTTCCTCTGTAGTCAATGGGCTAATGACGGGATGGTTCCTACAATGAGTCGGCCATGACCGTTTCCTTCCCATTATCCTTCCTATTACCCGAGAACCTTCATCTCATCATCCCTTCATCTCGTTAATCCTCCATCCGACGCCAGTAAATCTGCGCTATATATATATATATATATATATATGCGTAAAAGAGACGTATCTTTTACGACATATATATATATATATATATATATATGTGCTGGTGAAGGTTTTGAGGGCCGATGGTTGATGGTAATGTCACACTTTGCGGATTGCCCTTTCTGGAAACAGTTGGCGGTTCTGAAAAGAACCTTGTCTCTCGACGTTTCGGACAGCTGCGGCTGACCATCTTCTTGGAGTCGTCTCGTTCAGGAACTGGTCCAGTTCCTGAACGAGACGACTCCAAGAAGATGGTCAGCCGCAGCTGTCCGAAACGTCGAGAGACAAGGTTCTTTTCAGAACCGCCAACTGTTTCCAGAAAGGGCAATCCGCAAAGTGTGACATTACCATATATATATATATATATATATATATGCGTGAAAGAGACGTATCTTTTACGACATATATATATATATATATATATATATATATATATCAGGGACTGAGACCGTAACCGTAACTGTAACCGCAACCGTTAAAAACCCGTATTTTTACGGCAAACGCAACTGTAACCGCAACCTTTATTATTAGTGTGGTAAATCCATAACCTCAACCACAACCGTTATTATTTTCGGGGCATAACCGCAACCAATAACCTTTATGTTTAGGTGATGACAACCACAACATCGGTTATTCGGGTCTCAAAAAGGGCTCGAAACGGTTGTCTCATCACATACACTTAGTCTGAAGAAAAGGAAATACAACTTGTTTTGCAACTTCTAGCCTCTCAAACACAAACTCTTCTATTTCAAGGTTGTTGAGGGCGAACCTTCGATGAGTGGTGAAAGGGTTGGGGGGGGGATAGTCGAGAGACATATATATATATATATATATATATATATATATCAGAGGCGGCTCGTGCTATAGGGCTGCAGGGCTGCAGCCCTACCTAATTTTCGCACCTACCTACCCTTCTCATCTAACTGATAATCAGTTGATCACAAAAAATCCTGTATGTACACTTTTTTTTTTAATTAAATATTTTCCACTGGGGTATAATAATGTTAAAGTCACACTATCATTCAAATAATTTTGTAGTTATTCAGCTCTTATTTTTCAAGCTATTCTTCTTTGCTTTTCTCATAAAATTAATCCCACACGTTAATTGTATAGGCCTAGCTACTACTCTCGTAAAGAAACACAGCGCAGAGTGCACGCTAGGGCTGTTGCGAACGCAGCCGATGCTGTGTTGCTGAAAGTTGAGCTTCCAGGCGCGTTACCATGGTGATAGCATACACAAACGAGGAAAATATCGCTAGAGCAATCCTAATGCTGGGCTGCGATGATTGTCAGCCCTAGCACTGTGGTACCCTGGTACCGAACGCGCAGCTGAATCGACGCATGGTGGCTTCTTGGGCAGGCTAATGAATAACACTTGTTTGTACAGGTTGCCAGCAAGCATTGTTTTCAGCTGTATTTCTACAACTAATAATCAATTCGACTGAATAGTTCAAATCAAATTGATTTCGATTCAGAATAGATTAATCAAGACAATTAGGCTAACCTGATATTTTTAAGAATTTCCAAGATAATAATAGTTTACTCGATATGTATAAGTATGTCCGTCTCTTGCCTCTGCCTGAACTTTATGAATATCGCTTCATAGTAACATATTATTTTGAGGAAAATTGTAAATTTTAAAATATACGTTCGGTGAATACAAGGCCTCAAAATCAATATAAATAGTTATGGAAAACGTCAATTATGCGTCCAGGTGCCTACAATCTTTAATACTCTTCATACACCTCATTAATTACCCTAGATAAATATATTTTAATGAAACGTTATTTAAAACAGTGGTTATTAAGTGGTATAATTTGATTACGTTCTTGACTATATGCTCCCCTTTTATGTACTCAATCTGTCTCCCCTCTAAGGTAATTTCTATTCATGTCTCTGTTTTTCATAAGCAATATGTTATGAAAATTGATATCATTCTCTTACTCAATTCTAAATTGTTTTTATTAAATAATTGTCAGTTGACAAAATGTAGTATATATCGTTTTTTGTTTTTTTTTCATTTCTCACCACTAGTCGTGTGTGTTTGTTTAATTCAGTTCATAAATTTTATATCTTACATACAAGCCTTTTATAAGCTTTGTAGATCTTTGTGAACGTTTATGTAATTGTTATCATATTTTTCATGTATCAATAGAAAAAAAAGTGATTGGTGTTTCCTTCATTACATACTGAGTGAGTACAAATGAGTACAAATAAGGAATAGGCCACACAGTTTCAAGCAAAGCACTACACGGATTAGGACTGGCTCTGTGGGTGTCCGTTACGAAATGCTGTGTTTTTCCCCATGTTTAATGCTATAACACTATATTGAAACTATATTTATGGTATTGTATGTTGTAGTCATGTTTGAAAACACACATATACCGTGTATATATTCTTCTCTTAGACCGACAAAAGACAGCCCTACCACATTTTTATACCACGAGCCGCCACTGATATATATATATATATATATATACAGTATATATATATTTATATATATAGATATAGATAGATAGATAGATGTATAGATATAGATAGGCTATATAGATATATAGATATATATACTTATATAGATATATATATTCATATATATTGTCGTATCTTAGGATAGGAGGCCTGCGTGAATTATTAACCAGAAGACAACCAGTCGTGTTGAGTGCTTTATTTCAACTACCGTCTATATCATGACAGTCTACATAGCCAGTTCATGGAACCGGAAATAGCGAGTCAGTACAGTCACTATATTTAAATGAATCAAGTTCCTACATATATATACAGTACAACCTTGATAGTACGATGTTCAGGGGCGACAGTTAAATAGTCGTATTATCGCGATCATCGTTATAAATGAAAATCCCTTTTTTTTTTAATTATAGGAAGATGAAGGATTTAGGAAAATTAATTACAATGAGATACTGTATTGTCGTCAACAATTGACATTTATGTTGTAGTCAGTACAGTTATAAATATAACAATTATTATTATTTGTATTAGGTTTGTCGGCGGGTAGGATTTTTCCTACCCGTGTACCCGTCTTCATTACCGACTCCTACCTGGATTTACGCCCCAAAAAAATCCTTTTGGCCCTAAATCACCTTTATTCATGAGAAGATGCGTAATTTTCCTCAATCCGATCATCACTTTACAGCAACAAGACCTCCATCCTCAAGGCTTGGAAGCACACTGAGTCACTGACAAGAATGTTGCAATCGCAGGGACATATGGGCCCCTACCAGTAACAGCTGATCATGGGTAGGAGGCCCCGTAGGAGGGGGGGTACGCAAGACGTGCTGAGCGCATTTATTGATGGCGACAAAAAATAATTCCAAAATGAAAGTATTTTAAAAAGGCAATAATGATCGCCTTTCATTCTTAGAAGTCAAATGTGAATTCAATAATATTCCCTCTCTAACAGTGACAGGGATACGAACACATGTCAAAAGCACATTAATGCGACACTTAGCACATCTGGACAGCGTCGCGTGGTTGCTATGGGCAGTGCATGTGTGTGTGTGTGTGATACGAGAAAGAGCAGTGCATGCTGCAGTAGTGTGGGTGGGTGAGGGGGTATCGAGCGTCGTACTATCAAGGTTGTACTGTATATATATTAGTGATGCCTTCGGGTACCCGGGTCGGGTACGGGTAATGCATTACCCGGGTAATATTCTGTTACCCGGGTACCCGTCTAGGTTCCGGGTAATTGTGCTAACCAGTACCTATAATATAGAAAATAACTTTTATAAATCACTCAAGCTACCGAGAGTAATTCAACTTCGCATTCTACATAAGTTTTCTCACCTACCTTCCCAGACCTCCCACAACTTGTCATAGTGCGCTCGTAAAATCTAGTCGCACCACCTACCGTTATCTGTGGTCACACGTGCAGTGTACTGAATCCCTCTCCTGTCAACCGCTCTCTATAGTTGCCATGCCAAATACTATTCTTTATCGAGAAGTGAGAAGCATATATAGTCAACCCATTACCTACCTCTACGATTTGAGGGTTTTGTCAAGTATTTCTTCTCACTTCGCTGTTGTTTTTCAGCTTGAATAGGTCCTAGTATATTATTGCTTGTTTTGCAGTTTGTATGGACTTGAGTGGTGTTATTGTTGGAGTGAGCATAGCGACGTGTGTTTAGTGTTATATATATATCAAATTGGGCGATTTTTTCATCGATACCGGTACCGTATTATTAAACTATTGATTTGTGAATATATTTTATAAGTTTTCCAATCTTTAGTTTCTGTCTAATATAAAGTTCAGTCAAGACGTGTTGCGAGACATTAAGTGTGTAATTTTTTTGTGTAAATTACCCGGGTAATTTCGGCGGGTACCCGGTTCCTAGTTTGTTACCCGAAGGCATCACTAATATATATATATATATATTAGAAATTTGCCCTTCTTTGATGAGTGTTTTTGGTTCTGAAAAGAACCCTTCTACTCGACGTTTCGGCGAAAAACTGTTCGCCATCTTCTGGAGTCGTTCTAGTCTCGTGGAAGTCCTTGGATCGAATCCAGGATTAGATCCAAGGACTTCCACGAGACTAGAACGACTCCAGAAGATGGCGAACAGTTTTTCGCCGAAACGTCGAGTAGAAGGGTTCTTTTCAGAACCAAAAACACTCATCAAAGAAGGGCAAATTTCCGCAAAGATAGACCTACCATATATATATATATATATTTATTTATGTATGTATAGATAGATAGATAGATAGATAGATAGATAGATAGATAGATAGATAGATAGATAGATAGATAGATAGATAGATAGATAGATGTATAGATATAGATAGATATGTAGATATATATAAAACATTCTCTATTTGTTTATCTTTCCATCAGGAAAACTTACCGCCGGACGCCGAACATGAATGGCTCAAAAGCGTGTTCCTGCCATTTGGCAACGTTCTGTTTGTTTCGATACCCAAGTTCAAGGGCATGAACAAAGGATACGCGTTCGTCAAGCTGGAATCTCCGGACGCTGTAAACCGAGCGCTAGAAGCCTTCGCAGCTCAAGTTTGTCTAACAGCAATGCAATCGCGAAACGATCATCTGAGCAGTATCACCAACTTCTACGAGAAGCCACCGGAGGAGAGAGTTGCGGTAGTTGAAGAAGAAGTCGTGGATACGTTTCAAGATGTGGCAGCGGCAGGAAGAAACGGAGAAAATGTTGAAACTGAAATGCACATGGATGATGGTTTGATTAACAACGAAAATATGGAAAATGAAGACGAAAGCGAAGAGAAGGTTCCAAAAAATAAGAAATCGAAAGAAAACGAAGAAGACAACGACGAAAAGTCGTCTAAAAAGAGGAAAGTCAAAGATGATGCAGAAGAGGAAGAGGTGAAGTTGACGTCGTCGAATAAGAGGAAACGAGACGAAGATGTCGAGGAAGCTTCAAATGACGAATCAGAAATAATGAAACATTTGAAACGGCAAAAGATTGAAACTGAAAAAGAAACTGACGTTGTCAATATAGAAACGAGTGAAGACGAGGTTGATGAATCGGTTGGAGGCAATGAGAAAGAGAAGGAAGGGGAGTGCGAGGGAGGTGAGGACGAGATAAAGAAGAAGAATGAGAAAGAAGCGGAAGAAGCGGATCCAATGAAGAGTCTACGCATAATGCCCTCGTAAGCTAGCAGATTATTATTACGTAACTATTTATTTATTCATCCTTTATTATTTACGGTATATACATTGTTTAAACGTCAGTCACAGTTTTAGGTATAGTAATAACAACTAGAATAATTATTTCTTCACACTAATCTAATCTAATTTCGGTTACTTAGTGCTATAGATTTAATTCAATCACTTGATCACTTTTTGAATGAAAAGTTGTGTAAAAGTTTTGTAAACTGTTTTGCGCAGGTGGGAATGGTTGTGTGTACTCGAACCGTACGTGCACCACCAGAGTATACGGTTGAAGAATCTGAGGCAGCACCTGAGTATTGTGGTCGAGAACTCTTCCCAGGAGCCTCGGGAACATCACTCAGGAGCACCGAAACACAGCGGGGAAATCGAACACGAGAAACCTGCGCAAGGTCAACGGGCCAAACGGTTCAGTTTCGTGCCGGGCGTCATCGTTTCTATACGTACCAAGTACCCGATTAAAAATGTGGATGCTTTCAAGGTATGTGTGCTGTCTTGCCGTGGTTGTGTTTTATACCGTGGTAGTTTGAAGGGTATTGCTATACTGGAATTAGATTTTTACGACTAATGACTGTATTTATTTTGATAATTCTCGTTAAAACTGGAAATCATCATCTCAATTTTAGAAATTGAACTTTTTCCGACTGATATTCAGGCTATTGTAATTTCTGATTTGAAACTAACAATTAATATTATCACAATTATAATTAATATTTATACTCTGTGCAAGAGTTTGTTGGAGCAGGATTCAATATTACTTTCCAGTAATTTTTTTTTTGTGCTATTCAAATGATTATGTATAACCTAGTATCTAGTTATTTATATTTATGTAGTTCTTTGAATGTATCATTATTTGTCGTACTAGTTGTTAGATGAGCGTAGCGAAGATTTTCATTCCATGTACAGAAAAAATTTGGGCTTGGCTTTTATGTATGTTTTTTTTATTTTGCTGTGTGTAATTTTCTACGCAGCATACAGGTCAGGAAAAAAGATCAATCAACTTGAAACTTTCTCTACATATTGGTGTCACACAGGAATAGGTTGGGATTGTTTTTCAGAAAAATCGGTCAAACGGTTTTTCCGGCCAAATTTTGGAAATTATGAAAAATCCCCATAATAATAATCCGGGGCAGAAATACTTGGAAAACAAAATTTTTTCGAAAGCTCTCAAATTTATACTGAATGTGGAAAGAACTAACTAGGAAAGAACTAGTGGATATATTTTAAGCGAGTTATGGAACAATCGGTTGTGAAATAACGAAGAAAACGCAATAAAAGTAAACATTTCATCAAGTATCAAGATCAAAACATGTAGTGCAAAGTGTATTTGCGACAGGTTGCTCTATAAATAGCAACAAGTTGCGGGTAAGGTTTTTCAGCGTTTGAAGTAGTCCAAGGTCTGTAGATGTAGATTGAGCTGACAGTATTTTTCAATTCCAGATTACCACACTTCTACGCTCATCTCACAACGCACATTCTGCATCTTGCTAGTTTAATGTAGCTTACTGTAATCATTAATCTATTAATAATTTGGAAATGATGGCACTCGAGCTTTATAGATGAGCTTAGCGAAGATTTTCATTCCATATACGGTAACGAACAATTTGGGCTTGTTTTTTTTTTGACAATTTTTTACGCGGCATACAGGTCAGGAAGAAGGACTCGAAAGGAAAATCAACTCGTAACTTTTTCTTCAAATTGGTGTTTTACCAGAATAGGTTGGGATTGTTTTTCAGAAAAATCGGTTGAACAGTTTTTGCAGAAAAAATGTGCAAAGTATGGAAAATCCCCGTTAGAATAAGCCAGAGACGAAATACTTGAAAAACCAACAATGTTCAAAAGCTCTCAATTTTCTACTGAATGTAGTAACAACCATCGTACACATTTTCAGCAATTTATAGAACAATCGAATGTGTAATAAGTAATTGCAAAGAAAACGCATTCTCAAAGTACTTTTTTCAACATCAATAAAAGCAATTGAGGAAGCAATTAAAGGAACTATTAAATGTGAGCAACAAGTATCACCAATAAATTAAAACAATTAAAATCTGTGATGGATATCAAGAAGGCACTGGTACCATTGTTGGGAAACCAAGGCCCATATACCAACAGGCAGCCGCGGTTTTCAAACTTTTGAAGTGATCCATGGCCTGTATATTTACATTGAGCTGACCAAATGTTCTTAACTCAACATTTCCATACTTCTAAGCTCATCTCACAACGCATATAAGGCGTTTTTATATATTTATTCATTTTATTGAAACAGATTAGTATTAAATTATACAGTGTCTGAGTTTTATCTACAATTTCTACTACTTATGTTACTAATACAAAATAACATGTGTCATTGAATGAAAATAAATACATGAAATTATGACATGAAACATGGACATGGTTGAATAATAGAGAAACTATCTAAATATATCTCATTTGTGATTTTTTTTCTTTTTCCAATATTTAGCCTTTTCCTAGTGATATTATCTATACTATAAACTATTGTGAAGTACGTCATTTGTTTTCTTCAAAAGGGGTTTAAGGAATAAACACTACTAGCTACTACTAACTTCGATGTGACTCGAAATTCATGAGCAAGTTACCGTACTTACAGGCCATCACAACCAAGGAACTATATTTTTAAGAATATTTAGGCATATGGTAGGCCTATTAAACGCCCTAATTTTAGTGAGAACTATTAATCATCGTCTCAATTTCAGAAATTATAATTTACTTATTTCTCCTCCAGGACCCGTCATGACGTAGGCCTACATATTAATTTATTTTGTTGACGTTTCTACTTTCTATACAGAATCGGTTATGTATGTCTGCGTCATAACTAATGGTCTCTGGGACACGAAATAATTGATCCTAATTTCTGAAATTGAGATGATGGTTTTAATTTTCTGTAGAACTAGGCATGAAGTTTTCTTTTTTTAAATAACATCTAATTTGATAGGCCTACCTGATTATTGTTACCTAATATGGATGATTCAAGTAGGACCGTTTGGCCACTCCCTCATATATATAGAGATAAATAATGGTCATTATTCATTGAAATTTAATTTCAGAGTTGTGGAGTCCTTTAATAGGTTTAGTTGGACTGTTGTGCTTGAAATGCTAGCCTGTGTATTTATTTGTTTTGTCTTGTTTGCCAGACTGAAGCGCAGAGACACAAGAACGTGGTCCACGTAGTCCTTAAGTACGGCAGCACCGAGGCGTTTGTGCAGTTCTTGACCAGCGACGACGCGCTCGCATTTTTGACCAAACGACCTTGGGGCAACATGTCCATCCTCGAAGGTCGGTACCCATTTTGACGGCACCATTGAGTAAATACATCCTTACGAGATGGAATGGCAGAGCCCTGGTTGAACAATGGTAGTGTAACGCCTCGTAATCCTGCTAGGAGCGCTGTCATCACTAAGAAAATGCTGTCTGCTGGAGCACTGTTGCGAGTGAATGCTGCTAGGAGCGCTGAGATCAGCCAACTTGTTGGTTGTTGGTGATCATATGCTCTGTCAAGCGGCATTGCCTATCTAGAGACTAGGCTACTCTATCTATGACGGAACTAATAAAATCTCACTAAAACGAAGGATGTAACGTTGACGTTTTGACAGTTTCAAGTCGTATCGTATTTTAAACCCAATGTACCTGCTTTACATGCTGTAAAGCGATGAAGAAGCAAGGGAAAAGATTGATAAGAACATAGAGATTCGTTCGCCCTAACGCAGATGATTGCATCGGTGATTTTCCCCGGCCTTATTGGTTCAATATTTCCAGATTCTTAAATGAGTAACATTTAAGTAGGGCTAACTTTTGGGTTGGTAAGATTGTGAGTGTTGCCCCGTTCAAACAATCTTACCTTGTTTAAAATCAACTTAAGGTTCACAAACGATATATTTAGTGAACACCAGATTCAAAATCAGAACCGAGTTCCCCCCCCCCCCCCCACCTCAAAGAGTGAGAAGTCTAAATACCTTATTTGTTTTGAAAAATATTCTCTCCAAATTGGCCTATATACCGGTACTCAAATTTGCATGATTCTATGACTAGGCCTAAATCCCGCAAACTTCGACTCATCCGCTCTGCTAGAATACTGCTTTTCTTTTACATTTTCATGACACATATTATATTGTATTGCTACATTTTTTTTAAATGTTATTTTAGAGACTGAATGAAAATACGGTAATGTGCCCTGTGTGTGGTTTACAGGGCAAGCGGAGGTGGATTATTGGGATAGTGGTGTGCATCGACAATTCAACTGAAAAACAGGGTGCTGGACACTACACAAGAAAGCAGGGAAGGCACCCGTGAAGCATAGACGTTACATCAGGCCTGCCGTTTTCATGGATTTTTGGGGTTTAAAAAGTGTACAGGATTTTTGAGCAAATTTGCTTATTCTCACGGATATCTGTGACTTCACGAAAATTTGAATAAAACGGCGGTAAATCGGTAGAGTTACGTCGTAAATGGTCAACAACTTACAAAAAAGATCCCGATGAAATTTCCCCTCTCCTAAGAATACTCGTCGCCGATATGTTTCCTGATATTTTTTTAAGCGACATACCTATACTTTCTAGATTGCGTGAGCAAGTGCGATGCGCACTAGCCCACAAGTGGGTGGGGCATTGTCCTGTCAGACCTTGACGAGTAGGCGGGTCATTTGACGATCGTGCGTTCTCGGCACTAGCCGAGTACACACGATCGTGAGGCCCCTCTCAACGGTTTCTCACACGCAGTCGGCATTGCAAGCGCGCAATACGAAATTTACTTAATTCATACTCGGAATAGTGTTGATTTACGTGGAAAAGGAGAGAAACCCTTTTTCAATTGTTGACTTGAAAGTTTGGGGGTCAGTTTACATTCGGGACAATACAGTAATAATTGAATTATTATTATGAATAGTAAACGTAAACGTTTGCCGGATAGGTCTAAGTACAGGCAGAAATTTAAAATTGAATGGGAAACGGAACTGAAATGGTTGAAGAAAGGTAAAACTGATTTTACGGCCATATGTACATCGTGCAATTCCGAGTTTAATATCGTTAAAGGGGGCATTAAAGACTTACAACAGAATTTTACAATATATTTTGGTAAATTTCCGCATTTTTTGAACTAGTAACGCATAATTTACAGGATTTTACAGGATATTTTGCCGAGATTTTTACAGGATTTTACAGGATTTTTGGGTAACATGAACAGGATTTAAAAAAAAAATTGGTGGCAGGCCTGCGTTACATCAATGTTGAGAAACTAGGATACTGTTAGTTCCATCGTCCGATCGTGGAGTTTGTATCATATTGGAGGTATAACTCAGTGGTGAAAGATCGTCCCACTTGATCACAATAAGAGCCCGCATCTTAGCTGGAATATTTTTCTTCGAAATGTGTATATTTGGGGTGACAGCATTCGTAGTTAGGGTCCACTCCCTGCCAGTGTTGTAAAGTGGAAAGGGGATGACATTCGAAGAGTTCCAGTAGCCATCGCTAGATGGCGGAGTTTTCCATATCTCAATTTTGACCAAACCTAGTTACATTACTCATTTTGGCCAAGGAGAATGGAAGATTGTAAAATTATAGGCAAATCAGGATTTCAAATATTGATAAGCAAAGATGAACTTGAAAGATGCGCCTTTGTATTTTTTTTCCTATCATTTGCTAACTGGGAATTTAACAATGAAAACTATCAAATTGGACACATTTCGATTCAATTATTGCTCTGTCATGAAATTATTTCCCAACATTCGACAAGACACATCTAATTGTGAGGATATTATTCATTAATTGCAATTTACCGCAAGTCCGTGGTGTTTGTAGTTGTTGTGATATATGTTGCCAAAGTACACCCTGTAAATCTGTCCAAGATGCGGGCTGTTGAAGGCAACGGGTAACGGTGGCCATGATCACTGCTCAAGCTGATTGTTGTTAGGTTTGGGCCTACCGGAACTTGTTCTATATTCAAAACCTGAATTAAAGGCTTTCTATATTATGACTTGATGTAATACGTAATAAAAAAAGGTGTTCAAAGTCAAAAGTGACGTTGATTAATCAACGCACTTCACCGTACTTCACCATTGAAAAAATAATTAGTTGGTAATCGATTGTTTGGTTACTGTACCTTTTAACTGCCGAGTTTTCTGACAGCAGATGTACACCCTATGCTGGGTAGTTGTAGGAATCTAGCATAGTTTTAGTTGTGACGGCCTATATTTATGTGAAATTCAGCATCTTGTAGCTAACTACTATAAACAGGAGCTGCAAACTCCAGATCAACAACTACGGGATTATAAACGCAAAATTACACATTCTTCATTTTGAGGCAGTAAGTTGTCCAAATACCACTTATTTTCTATAGTTATTCGAGGAAAGAGATAACGATTCTTTTCAACTTGACATTTGGTTCCTCCAGTTACCTAGTTCGGTAATTTTGAAGTCACTTTTCAAAAATCATGTCTTACACTGTAGCTTTCTGGTCCAATTCTACACTAAATTGACCAAATCGAAATCAAAAATACAAAAATCAAATTTTGAAAATAAACAAACTAAATCTCAAAAACAGAACAAAAATGGTACCTGACAGAAATCAGTTCTGGGATTGAGGGAAAAGCAACTTCTTGAAGAATAAAATCAGTTGAGAAAATTATGTATTTTTAAGGAAAATATTACAATCAATTATTTTAAAAAAAAAAAATTCACTTTGTTCTTGCAACAAAGAAAAAAAAATGTCATCCCAATGGTCTATTGGGACCACATTGTGAATTTAATTGAAACAAAAGAAAAATTGAACTACAGTTCATACAAACAATAATTAAAATAGATATTTATATAATAAACAGGGCAGATTGGTTTTAAAAATGTCAGCTTTTACCGTGAATAGTCTTCGCTCGCTCGTTTACCCCACGCGCGCAAATGCAAGTTTTCCGACGAACCACGTCGCGTCTTCGATTCTCGCGGCGGGTAGTTACGTCTTGGTCAGCGTTCATCGTTGCGTTCGCGGCGATGTTGAGTCCGCGATCCTGGCCATTTCGTAAAACTTGGTTGAAACAGTCTGAAAGACTGTTCCAACCCTGTGCGGTTGTCTTTCGCAGTGTCTTTTACATCCTGCTCTCGTGATTGTCTATTTGGTTCTCTTTTTTTTTCCTGTTGCATCAGGCTTGCCCTGGAGGAACTCACTTTTGTTCGACCAATAACACATTCGAATTCAAATTTCCACCAATCAAAATTCACTATACATCAGCTTTTGGCTCAAGCTTTTTGCTTGATGCATCTCCTGCCCTGTGCTGGGTGTTCTGTTTACATGATGTTCTGTGACAAGTTACACTTTAAACACTGGAGACATTGGTGCAAGATGACAATATCCAAAGAATTAATATATTTATACAATCAACTGAAGTGTGCTTGTGATGGAAAGAGGGATAGACACGAGACAACGGGATGAAGGAAGTGAATGGATTTTAGTAATAGAAGAAACAGATCAAAATAAATGAATAAAAATGATGGGAATTATCAAATAAAGAACTTTTTAACATCAAAATTATTATCGATAAAACTGGCATGTGACAACACGATCGAGCTCAGTATCTTAAAATTATGCAAATTTTCATGAATTAGCGAAGTGTAGCTAAATACTCCGAAAAACCCATTATTGTGAGAAATAGTGAAATGACAAATAGAATATGTTCAATCAATCGAACTACCACGAAGAGTAGGCCTACCACAAATATATATATATCCTTGGAAAATATTTGGATTTGATAGTCGTATTTCAACAATACTAAATTCCTACATCTCTGCCACCAATGCGTAGTTATTTTTCAGAAATTACCGCAGTTTGTACAAATAGTTCCAGTTGCTACTGATAACACACTTTATATTTTATTATATTAACTGAATAATAAACTCATAAAATCACATTTCTTTATTCTTCAAACTGATCCATCAGCAAAACTAAACTAAACCATAATATAGAAAGACCTAGTACCGTCACTCCTATACGTACTCAATAGAACGACTTGCTGCAAAATGTGAAATAAGTTTCGACTATCTAAGGACTGTGCCAACAATAACGTAAGCCAACATGATCACGCAGTCGACAGTAGCGCTTTTGCCGCTGCTGCGGCTATCAGGATCGTGTTAAAAAGCAATTTTCGATCAACGTTTACTCAAGCAAAATGCACATTCACACATATAATGAAGAATGTATACAAAAAAAGCAATCTTTTTCATTCGTATTAATGCTATAATACATGATAATTGATATTGATTATCATGAAATTTCGGTACTTTTTGTGAACGGTTATTATACTCGAAACACCCAACCGTCATGGATTTTGGATAGGGGGGACGGTAAGTAATGTCAAATAAATAAATTGTAATAACTGTCCGTCGTCTAGGCTCGGTGCGGTGCCAGGAAAGTTGGGTTAGTGGCTCTGCTAGTGATCAACTCGGGACGATCTAAAGTCCAATACAGATCAATCAAGTTGGCTATTTAATATTTATACTCAATCATAACTGGTATGTCTATTGAAGACATTCAGTATTCTCAAGCTAAGCTTGAACCTGTTTTTGAATGATTAAATCCTGAATATTTTCAATTACTTACTATTAGTCATCAGTACAGTACATTGTTGAACCAATATGAACTTGATGTTCCAATTATAAGGTGCAGGCCTGTGCCATTGAATTTGTAGTGTTGAACAACAAAATATGCAATGTCTGTCCCCACGTTGTCCTACGCTAGGCCAACATAGGATTGTTTAATCGGTGTTTGATATTGAAATGAGTGTAAGAGCTAGGCACAGTCTTCGTGGCTATAGATTGCCACTGATTGGCATTTGGTGTCATTGATTTCATAATAGGTCATATACAATATCGATTACGTTGGCCTACACAAACTTTGTAAATTAATCTATTAGACCTTCATATAGGAATTAGTCACTAACTTGTAGGTTGGCATAGGCGTGCGCACAGGGTACGCAGAGTAGGCCTGGGCCGTACCTAATGCATCACCGCCAGGTGGTGATGCATTAGGTACGGTCTTTATACTGTTTTTGTTTACACATTCTGTTAATTTTACATATTATATATTTGTCATTCGTGAATAACAACAGTTAAATAAACTTTACTTTCGATGTCGAGTTTTATAAGTGTCCAATTCTCTTATTGTGATCGGCAAACTAGGATCACGTATCGTCTCAAGCTTCGCCCTCGAATTTATAAAATCTACTCATATGTCGCCCAGGGCGCAAAAACAACACGAGCAGGTCCTGGAGTTACTTCTAGAACCTACGAAACTGTTTCCAAATCAAGTAAATGAAAAAAATCCCTGTGGGACTAACATTGGGGGGCAAGACCCCCAACCCCCCCCCCCCCCCCCTGAATGTATATAAACTATTCGTTTAAGCAGATGGTGAACTTTATATAATAATTTTATGCCATCTTCCATTATAATTATAGACGTAGTTCTGTATGTTGTTTATACCCCCACAATAAGAGGCCGTATCTAATGATTTGGGCTGCGCACGCCTATGAAGGTTGGTCTCACGACCTAAGTTGGCCTCGGCATTGATTTTGTAGCCTCACTTACAAAATCAAGTGTTCAGGTGAGCTAGACTAGTCTACAAAATGTAGGAAAGTTTCATACCCTATCGCCTATATCACTGTGTGCATAATATATGCATTTACATTTGTGTATTCGAATCTTGGAAAATACATCAAAATCAACTAATCATTTATTGCCTGAGCTCCAGACCTACCCTAGTAAAAATCTGAGTAGAAAACAGACTTAAAATCAAACTTAAAATTCAACTTTGTTTCTAGTTTGTTTAAGTTTGATTTTTCAACTCTGTTTAAGTTTGTTTCTAGTTAGTTCAAGTTGGTATTTTTAACTCTGTTAACTACTGATTTGGCCTCTTTCTACTTTGTTCAAGTTTGATAATTTTCTAGTTGGTTGAGCTAGGTTTAGTTTGTTCTACTCTGTTCAACATTGTTGTAGTTGGTGATTCCTAGTTGGTTAAGCGTTGTTCTAGTTGGTATTTTTCAGTTTGTTCGACTCTGTTTATATTGTTCTAGTTGGTAATTTGTAGTTGGTTCTACTGTGTTCAACTATGTTCTAGTTGGTAAATTCTAGTAAGTTCTACTCTGTTTATATTGTTCTAGTTGGTAATTTGTAGTTGGTTCTACTCTGTTCAATGCTGTTCTAGTTGGTATTTTCAAGTTTGTTCTAGTCTGTTCAACATTGTTCTAGTTGGTATTTTCAAGTTTGTTCTACTCTGTTCAACATTGTTCTAGTTGGTATTTTCAAGTTTGTTCTACTCTGTTCAACATTGTTCTAGTTGGTATTTTCAAGTTGGTTCTACTCTGTTCAACATTGTTCTAGTTGGTATTTTCAAGTTGGTTCTACTCTGTTCAACATTGTTCTAGTTGGTAATTTCTAGTTTGTTCTACTCTGTTTAACCTATGACTACCAATAACGTAACGGGATAAGCAACATGGCGTAAGTTATATACTTTCAACATTGGACATCTTCTCACCATGATGGAAGCAAAAAATGTGACGCGCTGAAGTGTACATTTTTGAGATTCGCAATTTCAAATCAAAACGTACGCATTCAGCTCGTATTTCAATGTGAAGTAAATAGTTGAGTACTTGCATCGTTTCTGTTCTTTCTTGCAGATGTCAAGTAATTAATGCAGTTATCAATTGGTGAATGTGGCAGTATGGCTCTTGACTAGGGGTCCAATGCTTTTACACACGTATTTAAAATTTAGATTGGCTAATTCAAATGAAATGTATTCCAACGTTGCTTAATACAATTGGGAAGAGCTGGATTCACAGAGTGCATTACACGTATTACTTTTATGAATCAATATATAATACTACCAGTAAATTGAGTATGACGGCATCCCTTTGATTCCCGCATGGTGCGAAAGGGAATGATCAAGTTGCTCATCCCGTTACGTTATTGGTAGTCATAGGTTTAACATTGTTCTAGTTGGTAATTTCTAGTTTGTTCTAGTCTGTTCAACATTGTTCTAGTTGGTATTTTCTGGTTTGTTCTACTCTGTTTAACATTGTTCTACTTGGTAATTTCTAGTTTGTTTTACTCTGTTCAACATTGTTCTAGTTGGTAATTTCTAGTTTGTTCTGCTCTGTTCAACATTGTTCTGGTTGGTAATTCCTAGCTTGTTCTATAGTCTGTTCAACCTTGTTCTAGTTGGTATTTTCTGGTTTGTTCAACTCTGTTTATATTGTTCTAGCTGGTTTTACTCTGTTTAACATTCTTATAAATGGTATTTCTCAATAATTGGTGTTGGTGAAAACAGTTAGAAGCAATTTTATTCTTTTATTATTCTGATTTTATTTCAATAACGATTGATGCCTAATTAATTGGGCGAAAAAATCAATCACATGAATTATTCACCAAAATTCAGTCAACAAAAGTAGGCTAATTGGTCAAACACACATCACTTAAATAGTATTGCTATTGGTTAAATGGATCAGTAGCAAACGTGCAAAAGATGTTATGAAAATGATTTATCATGTAAACAATGGGAAATCTATAAAATCCTGATATCTATTTACAAAAATGGTTGAAAATGAAACTTCTGCACTTCAATATAAGTGCTCGTTAACAAAGGGATGTATAAGTAATCAAGTAGCTTGATAACTTGTTAGTTTGCTTGATCCGTGCTCGGGCTTGCATATTGTGTGGATGCTTGCAAGAAGTTCTTCTCATTGGCATGATGTTCGTGACTAGGGAACGCTGATATCGTAAGCTGGAAAAGAACAAACGCAATGCTAGATATGGAAATGATTTGATACGAGAACAATTGAATTGCACAACTGGTGCAATTGCAGTGAAGCGTAGTCAGAACTAGCTATCGGCACACATTCAGACCTCTTTTCAGTGAAAAAATATCTTGGGAGATTATAGGTAGAAATTTAGTAGGTGTATAACAATTAAGTTATACATCAGCAACACATTTTGATCAACATTTCAAGACACTGTACATAGGTACCGTCAGTAGTTAACTACCGGCATGAATGCTCTAGCATCTTAATTGATAAGATGTAGGGCTTGGGCCTACATAATTTAAATGAAAGATTGAAGTGGATTTTACCAAAAATTAAATTGAATATTTTTGTATTCAACCATGCAGGGCATTGAAACAGAATGTCATGAATAGCTCATAGGATAACCCTAAAATGTCCTATTGTTGTATTGTTGAATGCATTGTCTCTGCTAGCCTACTGCAATAATATTTGGGCCAACTCAATGCCTACGCTAACTTACTGGTAGGCCCTACAATAATTTTGATGTATCTCCATAACAAATGAAAAAACTGTGCATTGGTAGTTTCAATTACCGGTAGTCAAGTCTTTCCATAGCCGTACCCCGTGGTGATCAAGAACAAGTTTAGTGTCTACGGCATAGAGGTCTTGGCAATTGATACCTTTGTATAGGACGAGCGGTGATTCCCGCTGCTTACTGTGGCGTGGAACTGCTGTTGTGTACAACTTACCTACACGGTGATACTTAACACAGTTGTACATCATAGTTTGTGCAGCTGACATGACAGCTTGAGAAGATGGCTTACACTCGGCATCAGGATTTGTACCGTAGAACACCATATTAATAAAGGCGATCAAATTTGGTGGGATGCTGTCCAACTGACAATCTTCTCAAATTTCCCTTCAAAGATGTACTCCTTTTCCAAAATATCATTCCGAATGGTTTTTGCTGTGCGTAATAAGCACAGTGCTTCGTCGTCGTAGTTTCTTGATTGTGAAACAATAGTACTGAGGTCCGATTCGTACATCAAAACTATATCTCTACCTACTGCCATTGACTTTAAACTTGGAATAGCTTCCAAAATTCCATTTTTTAAGCAAGTAGAATGTGGTCTTGTTGATGATCCAGCTGATTCAGGATCCTCACTGTTCAGAATATAGTTTAGATTCCTCATATATATTACGCTTAGGTCTACTAATTTGAAAGAAGGACGTGATTTTGCGATACTTGTTTCGTCTTCAATATAAGCTATCAATTGAGCGAACGCGTTACTATCGGCAATAGCTTTAGTTCGTAAACCTTTAGTCTCCTTCACCTTATCTATACTAACTCTTCTTGCGCGGTTGTAAAATGCTCGCAAGCAATTGGGGTGATAGCTTGCATCAATAGCCGTCATATCTCCTGCAGCTAACTTTCACAGTACTGACGTATCAAGAATATCGTTTGCAATCGCTGAAACACGCTCGTTTATCTCTCTGGTCAACGCTTCGGATAATTGTCCTCCTGTTTCGTCACAAAAAAAACACGCGAATGCAATTTACAAAAGACGGGCACCACGAAGACTTACTCTCAAGTCTACTTTTTCTGGGAGAAACTGACGTACAACTATTAGCAACTACCCTTTCTACGTTTGCCAGATTGTGTGCTTTCTCTAGTGGCCTGTTATCAAACTTCAGCCTGCATGATTTGTGCCATGATGCTCTGTTTCCTTCTGAAAGTGCTTTAATCTCTTCAGCGTTGTAGGTGGGATTTACCTTTACTTTCATTGGCAACTGGTTCAATGTTCAAAATTCAAAAATACTATTTGCCAGCAAAATATAGCCTGCTCCAACATCTTTACATTTGCTGTTAGCTGGACATTGCAATTGGTCACTAGTCTGCACTTGACATAAAATGCACAGATCATAGTTTATTATTACATCTTCCTCACTTGCGCGCTTCATTGTTCTAGGCTAATTTTGAACAATACCACAATCGTCCACTCATCACAAATCAATATAGGCCTATGTATTTTTATTCAGATATTAAATAACACGTACCTAATCAAACATTTTACACGTATAAGTAACACGCTTGCACTATAAGAAACTCAAAAATCACATATTAAAAAACACCCTACTGAACCCGCACTATGTATACTGTAGCAGCACTTTTATGATCATATCAACTAGAATTACAACTTACTACACCAGTCACACGACGAAAACTGGAAAAATATTGTAAAAGCTGCACAGAAATACAGTGTTAACAATAACTCTCAAAATTATTATTACCTAGAATTCCAAGTAAGTCTCGGGCTGTTGCACATGTGTTTACAAGATGTACACTTACCACCCCTGAAGTGGCAGTACCACTCGCACGTGTTTTCGGGTGAGATGATAATCCGACAAAGACATCGCGAAAATCCAAGAATTTAGAATTTTAATGAGTGGCCGATGAATGAAAATACAGGAATTACAAGAATACTTTCTCGTTTGAGAATACCGCAGGACAATAACATTCATATACCGTAGTGGACCTCCTTTATCACGTAATATACGCCTATGTAAACATGTCTATGTATTTCTAGAACCTAATGAAAATACCAACATATCATTCAAATTATTGACTATTTCTATACGTGTACATTTCAAGTGTGAACTATTTAGTAAAAACCGTGAAGTAGATAAGGGAGTGTTTGATAACTAGAATAATTCCAAGATTGAAAATATTCCATTAACATTAGCAAGACTTAGTCTTATGTGTTTACACGCAGCAAGGCGGGTTAGGCGGTAGCTGGGAAGGGTCGAGCGGCGGCGGACGCGCTCACGGCCGCACTTCGTCATGTTCAATCATTATTTGTGTAACAATCAATCACGTCAATGCAACATATTATATATATATATTATTATGCGTAACTAATGAAGGATACAAACAGTATTTTTTTAAAGGATGAGTTCATATGTGTTCAAGTTTTCTAGAGCAAAAACTGAAAATCTGCAATGCAGTAATTTTATTTCACATTTTTTTTCCAACACGGTTGGCTTAATCTTAAAAAGTTATATATTGTTATAAAGAACAACTCTTCTTCTTTTTAAAAATGATTCACAGTTTTCTGTAGCACATACGGTTCATGAGATAATAAATGAAAACCAAGCGCGCGCGTAGTGACAATTGGGGGCGGCGTACCTGAAAGTTTCATGCTTTAGTCACAAAATGCACAATCATGCCCCTTCCTTGATTTTAAACCATATACTATATGTATTAAGGTCCCGGTTGCGGTTGTGAACTGAATTTTATAAAGGTCCCGTCTACGAAGCAAATTTGATAAAGGTCCTGGTTTCGGTTAAGGTCTCGAAGTGAAATTAATAACGGTCCCAGTTATGGTTATGATGCATATTTTATAAAGGTCCCGGTTGCAGTTGTGAACTGAATTTCATAAAGGTCCCGGTTCCGAAGCAAATTTTATAAAGGTCCTGGTTTTGGTCAAGGTCTCCAAGTGAAATTTCCATTGTGGTCCACCACTATCCACGACCGCTTCCTTCCCTCCGTCCAAACACACCTAATGAATTAACCTTTATCTTATCTTCCTAACAAACTTGATACCGGTAAGTAACTTACAAATTAGTATTTCAGTGTATGATATATAGTAGTCCCATTATAATCAAAAGAAAATGACAGAATAAACAGAATATGAAATTAATTTGAAAATTCTTGATTTTAATTTGTAAATAATAATTTTAGTATTTGTTTTAAATCCCTGCTTACCTTGAGTTTTGCGGCACATTCTCCCACTGAGCAAGACGACTCGTCCATAATACGGTCGTAGTTAAAAGTATTTCCGAATCGGGTTACTCTTTTTTTACCCAATCTAAACTCTGAAGCTACGGTACTTAATATTTAATTTTAATGATGATAATTAATTATAATAATACTTGGTGATCACACACGAAATTTAATTAAATACGAATAGGGATATAATAGTATAATATAAAAGTAAAAGTATAAAATAAAAAATGTTAGCTTCAGCCCTAACCCCTATCACCTTCACACACGTTTCAACTTTTAGCACAAGTCATTCACCAGAGACGCGCGTACACCGAATGCGTGTCGGGCGTGAGTGACAAAAAGATGCCAAGTAGATGTTTTTCTCACATTTTTCATTTTTGTTGAAACATATACACACGAGAGATGAAGGTCCCGATCGACCGTCTTTCCTATTCCGCATCACTAGCGAACGGAGGGTTCGTGGATACATCTCTCGTGTCATTACGATTATTATATTTTTATTTTCTCAGGGAAGTGGTTTTGGACTTGAGAATTCCCACAAATTTGTCGTCGGCATGACTTTGACTCACACTAATCCGACACTGAAATCTTGAGAGGTACAGTAGAACCTCCTTAATACGTTTCGCTTTAAGACGTTTTTCGCGTTAACACGTTTTTTTCCACAGGTCCCAGAATTGTCTTATGGCATTTAATGTTAAATAAAATTCGTTAGTACGTTTCTCTATAACACGTTTATCTCGTTATTACGCTTGAAAATGTGATCCCTTGAGCATTATTTATTCCATAATACGTTTTTGAACAGTCCCTTTCCCAGTTTTGTTTCATTGAAAAATGTTGCAAATGTACGTAAAATTCTCCGAAATCTGTACCCATGCACCTGCATTGGCGTTGTGCAGGTGGCCTTTTTGCTTTTTTCCCGGTTGCTTAGCAACGGTCGCAGTGCATAGCAACGGTACGGTACAGAACACGTGTTACTGTTTACAAACGTATCATTCTACCTCGTGTTGTTCTTGAGTGCACTACGAACGCAGACAAAGCTCCTTTGTGCTAAGATGTCTGGCAAAAAGAAGGCGCTATCGCTAAGTGATAAACTACGCATTTTAAGTGAAGTTGATAGAAATGTAGGAATGACTCGAGTAGCGTTGGCAGGCAAATTGGGTTTAGCTGTTGTTACGATTTAGACTCAGTTGATTTAATGTTTGGTTTGTGAGGTTGCCTAACTGTTAGGCGATGACACATGAAGAAGATAGGGTAGTCTGGACCGGGGTCGTCAGTATAACTGGGGACTCGGTCGAGTACATACCTATCGCTGGTTTTGTATGGATACATTTTGCATATCGTAATAAATAAGTGAAATCAAGAGATTCTGAATTGTTCTTCCTGATTGTCGATCTCCACCACGCTTCATGGTAGCAGAGCATGGTTCATTGTGTTTTGAATATAATAAAATAAGTGTGTAATTTTTCCGTGTGATACGCGTGTTTTTTTTTTTGTTTTTTTTCTCTAAGAAAATAAAATGGAAACATCAACAGAAGAGATTACTCAGGCCATCGCGTCTCTGAACATTGCCGTGAGTAACACTTTGGGTCGCGTCGAGACGCTCGAGTGCGACGCACGGATGGCGACATCTGATAGTTATCGGCAAGTGCGAGATCACCTAGCATTAGTTTCGGAATGCGATGGACGTGACGGGAGGTCAGTGATCGATTTTTTGTCGCAAGCGGATGCGCTGATAGAGATGCAATTATGCGACGAAAAACAATTTTTAGTGTCACTATTCCTAAAATGCCGTGGAATACTAGCCCAGTGGTGGCGCAGGAATGTGCGCCAAGCAATGACGTGGTCTCACGTGAAAGCCCTAATTCTCACAGATTTCCTGAACCCTATCCACGTGGAAGCATTAAAGGCAGAATTAATCCACCGTTATCAATATCCCTATGAATCCCTACGGGAGTTCATCCTGACGATTGAATCATATTCAAAAGTTCTTAACCAGAGCAATATCCCTGAAGCCCAACTCACGAGTATTATCATGGCCCATATCAATCCTGCCACATTTTCCCTTCTTCGTTATGGACGCCCACCTAACAGTATCGAAGAGCTATTGAGACTAGCTGCCGACGTCGACGGCGCCCATCTGCGGAATCAACAGTACGAGCGCGCGATGGGAGCGGAGTATAGCGTAGGAGCCCAGCAGGCCACTTCACGAGAGAGAGCGAACGACCCCCAACAACAACAAACTCAGCAACGGAGTGAACAGCCAGATCCAAGAACACGCCCACCCCCTACACCACCGAGGTGTTACGGATGTGGATTGTTAGGTCACGTCCGAGCTCAGTGCAGGGACACCTAGCAATCAAACGAAGCCATAATAAGAATAAAAAATAGCAAAGTGAAAACCTCACACGACCCCCCAGGTCATAAAACTCGAATTTTTCACAATAAAGACTTCCACCCGCGGTCGCTAGCCGTTGAACTTGCCACGACCCCCACCACAAGTTCATCTAATAAGAAAGGAACGCGCCCCATTGTTTTGCCGTTCGTCGAAATATCAATGGACAAAGTCACTACTGCGGCCCTGATCGACACAGGATCTATCATCTCTATTGTGTCTTCAAAGTACTTATCGAATGTGTCCTCCTTAACCAAACCCCCGCGCAGGGAACCATCTCCCCGCACACTATGCATGTGCGCTAATGGGACATCTATGACCTCCAATGAAACTGTGAATGTCAGTATTAGATTAGGCAATCTCCGTTGGATGCACAAGTTTTATGTGTTTTCAAACATACTCACAGACGTCATACTCGGTAGAGATTTTCAAGATCGCACCAATATGATAATTGATTCTAAACAATGTTCAATATATTTTTCCTGCTCCCCGACCGAAAAATTCCCGTTCGATGACAAGTACACCATGTCCGTACCCATTCGTTTACAAACATACTTCACCGATATGTTACCTGAAGAATTTCGAGAAATATTGGATGAATTCCCCGACGTTATTACGTCACGTCTAGGTAAAACAACGTTATTGGAATATGAGATTCTCACCGCCGACGATATTCCGATCCGAGCCCCCCCTTATAGTGCATCACCGCCACAATTGAAAAAATTGAAAGAGCAAATAGACAAGCTGCTAAGAGATGGGATCATCCAGAAATCCACCTCGCCCTACAGCGCCCCCGCATTCCTAGTGTCAAAACCAGGATCAGAAAAACAACGTCTCTGCATAGATTACCGACGCCTGAACGAGAAAGTGATTACAGAGAATTTTCCGATGCCGACCATAGAGAGCGTTTTCCAACATCTTAACGGAGCCAAGTTTTTTACCATTTTGGATCTCAACGCGGCCTACCATCAAGTACCTCTCGACGAAAGCTCAAGAAAGAAAACTTCATTTTCAACACCCCAGGGACAATACGAATATAAATTTCTCCCCTTTGGTCTCGCCGTCTCAGGTTCAGTTTTTTGTAGGCTAATAGACGCTATTCTCGGTGATATAAAATATCAGTTCGTTTACCCCTACGTCGACGATATCTGTATCTTCTCAAAAACTTTACTCGAACATAAAACCCACGTGAAGGAAGTACTAACTCGACTTCGTCAAGCCGGGTTAACGATTAATCCAGAGAAAATGTCCCTAGCCAGAACATCAGTCAAATTTCTGGGTCACATAATATCCGAAATGGGTCTAACAGCAGATCCCGATAAAGTTGAAGCTATCGTCAACATGCCCTCGCCTACCGATATTTCTGCCCTGAGCCGATTTTTAGGCATGGTCAGTTTCTACAGTCGGTTCATACCGAATCACTCGTGTCTTACCTTGCCTCTCAATAGACTGAAAAGAAAAAATATTCCCTTCATTTGGGGCAAAGAAGAACAAAAATCCTTCGAAGCTCTCAAAACCGCTTTAATAACACCCCCCGTCCTGCATTTCCCCGATTTTGACGCCGAATTCATCCTGTCAGTAGACGCCAGCAAGGCTGGCCTCGGCGCCGTGCTACAACAAACCATCAAGGGTGAGCGCGTGCCCATAGCATACGCTAGTCGCACTTTGAACCCCGCCGAAACTCGCTACAGTGTGTACGAGCTAGAATCCCTGGGAGCTGTTTATGCAGTAGAAAAGTTCCATTCTTATCTGGAATCAAGGGCCTTCATCCTAGAAACTGACAACGCGGCGTTATCTTGGCTGGTAAGCTCTCCCCAACGCCCTGATAAGTTGGCGCGGTGGATAATGCGTTTGGCTCGCTACAAGTTCAGTATTAGGCATGTGCGTGGCGAGAACAACCCCGTAGCGGACTGTCTTAGTCGCCTCTTCTCCAACGATACCAGCGAGACCCAGTTGAGATGCAACGCATTATTCCAGTTCCCCACCTTACTCAATTCCTTAGTGCAAGAACAAGCGGCTGACCCGCAACTTTCTATCATTATTCGCGATTTGCGTGACAATCGTCAGCACGCAGGTTATTCGTTATCGGGAGATACATTATTTTTCAAACATGACAACGACTGTACTAGAAAAGTCGTCGTCCCTAATGACCTCAAACAAGTGATAATAAAATTCTTCCACGACTCCCCCATGAGCGGTCACTGGGGTCAATTAAAAACATACTCTAGATTGAAGAGAGACTATTATTGGCCGACCATGCGACGCGATGTTTTTAGCTACGTCAAAACGTGTCATACCTGTCAGACAACCAAACCTAAAAACACTGGCCCCGTGGGACTGATGTCGTCCACCCCAGCATCAAGAAGCGGCGAAAAACTGTACGTGGATTATTTCGGACCTCTTCCCACTTCGTCAGGAGGAAATGTCCATATTCTAGTGACCATAGACGCCTATTCTAAATGGGTGGAAATGTTCCCTGTTAGACGATTAACCGCTTCGAAAACAAGTGATTTGCTAATATCCGAAATATATTTAAGATACGGCCCCCCTAAACACTTGGTATCAGATAACGCCTCCTTATTCCGCTCGAACAAGTTTAGAGAGTCGTGTCTCACTTGGGGCGTCGATCATATTAGAACCACAAGTTACCACCCCCAGGCCAACGCTGTCGAACGCGTCAACCGAAATCTAAAATATGCCCTCTCGATGTACATCAAACAAGACCATACGCAATGGGATCTATTTTTACCCTTCCTAATGTACGCTTTCAATTCCACGATTCATGAGACCACCTTACAGACCCCTGCTATTTTGTTCCTTTCGAGAGAACTTTCAAACCCCTTACGTAACGCATGGAACATCGACGCTCTCCTCCAAGGTGACGCCGCCGTCGGCGGTGGGCCCACCCTTCAAGACATCAACGCGGCGGCTACTGCGGCAACACACCTAGCCCATAGACGAGCACAAAAACATTACAATCGACGACGTCGCCCTCATGCATTCCAAGTAGGCCAGATCGTTTTAATCCGTGCTCATACTCTGAGTAATGCTAGCACCAATACAACCAGTAAATTCTGTGCAATGTGGTCCGAACCCATGCGTATTACTCGCCTTACCTCCCCAGTTAATATCGAGTGTAGAAGTGTGAAGACGGGGGAAGCTAAAAGAGCTCACGTTTCTCAGTGCAAGCCTTACTACGGCACGGTGAACTAATCACTACTTGTTTTGTTCGTGTTTCCGGACGTTAGCGTCATCATGTACTTCACCGTTCATTTGGTTTTGCCTTGTTGAGTGTCGATGAATTTCAATGTAATTCTGTATTTTTTATGTTTTATGGTATCCCCTCCTTTTTTTAGCAGTGTAGGTATTCAGTAACGACTGCATTTTGTTCTCTATTATTATATTTTCACCCTGCGTGGTTGTATTTTTGGGTTACCCCAGGAACTGGTCCCCCAACCCTCTGATTGTTTGACCTCACATAATTTGTTCCGTTTTGTTTACCTCTTTATCTTACTCTACTATACGGTGTTGTTGTTTTTCCCCCTTTTTTTTTCTCCCCAAAGAGAGGGAAATTGTTACGATTTAGACTCAGTTGATTTAATGTTTGGTTTGTGAGGTTGCCTAACTGTTAGGCGATGACACATGAAGAAGATAGGGTAGTCTGGACCGGGGTCGTCAGTATAACTGGGGACTCGGTCGAGTACATACCTATCGCTGGTTTTGTATGGATACATTTTGCATATCGTAATAAATAAGTGAAATCAAGAGATTCTGAATTGTTCTTCCTGATTGTCGATCTCCACCACGCTTCACTGTATCAACATTAAATACGATTGTCTACAAGCGAAAAATTGTTGAAGAAAGTGCTGCAAAGAGTGGAACGTCGTGTGCGAAAAGATCTCGAATGCGTCCCGGTCGCTTCGAGGATCTAGAAGAAAATCTCCTACAGTGGTTTAATCAAAATCGTGCAGCGAATATACCCATTAGTGGACCGTTACTTATAATCAAAGCAAAAGAAATTGCACTGAAGTGTAATGTGACCGTAGACTTTCAAGCGTCGAACGGGTGGCTACAGAAATTTAAATACCGCCACGGTATCACTTGTAAACGCGTGTGCGGGGAGAGCGGTGCTGTAGATCCTGAAACCGTCAGGATATGGAAGGAGGACACTTTGCCATCGCTTTTACAAACCTACGAAGCGAAAAATGTTTTTAATGCAGACGAGACCGGACTTTATTTCAATATGTTGCCCGACAAAACGCTTGCCATGAAAGACGACACGTGCCACGGCGGGAAGAGAAGTAAGGAAAGATTGACCGTATTATTATGTACGAACGCCGACGGATCGGAAAAGTTGCCGGCACTAGTAATTGGAAAATTCGGGAAGCCTCGGTGTTTCAAGAACGTCAAGACATTGCCGACGAAGTACACCTACAATAAGAAAGCGTGGGTGACTACAAAAGTGTTTACGGACTGGCTCCACCAAATAGATTCCACCATGGGGTCGAAAAACAGAAAAGTGTTGCTGATTGTGGATCAGTGCTCCGCTCATACACCAGATATAGTTTTGAGAA
Source organism: Brachyptera putata (assembly GCA_907164805.1). Lineage (NCBI taxonomy): Eukaryota > Metazoa > Arthropoda > Insecta > Plecoptera > Taeniopterygidae > Brachyptera > Brachyptera putata. The sequence goes on along the minus strand of OU015473.1, from coordinate 12,253,826 downwards.
ACGTTACGGTGAAATTTTTTCCGGCGAACTGCACGTCTGAATTGCAGCCGCTAGACTTGGGAATCATCCAAGCCATGAAAATGAAATATCGGCGACGGTTGCTACAGAGAGCGATTCAACTCATATCCCTTGGCCGAAAAGAAGATATGAAAGTGAACGTCCTTCAAGTAAGTTAAACATCTGTTGTTATTACATTTTTGTACCATTTTGGTGTTGTACGGATATTACTTTATAGTTTGATTATTAATTTATCCTGCGATATTGACGCAATTGTTGCCATGCCTAGCCTTGTATAGCCCTATTGTTTCTGTGCCATTCACGCCCGAGAGTACGGGCGATGAGTACCCGGCAAGTGAGGCCTCGATTCCCGGTAGACGGGAAAAAACGCGCTCGGTCACTTCGATATTACTGTGTTGGCCTAGCTGTGTTGCAACCTGTGCTTCTTCAAAGCAAGACAAGTTGCCTACCTAACAGGGTAATACAGGGGACCGTAATCATGACTTTTTTTGTTTGTTTTAGGCAATGCAATTTATTGCACATGCTTGGAGTGAGATCACGGCGGAAACAATCACAAAATGTTTCAAGAAGGCAGGTTTTTTTACTGCCAATTCAGATGTGGACGACCCAGATGACGACCCACTGTTGGATGCAATTGACCCTGAGGATTGGCAGGTTCTGGGAGGAGGGGCGCTAACTTTTGAAGAGTTTGTAAATAGTGATAGTGCTGTCATAACTAGTGACTTAATGGATATTAATGAGATTATTAGGGATCAGCAGTGTGGGAATGAGGAGAGTGATGTGGAGAGTGACGATGGTAGTGAGGCAGGGCCAGCTAAGTTTGTTGAGGCTTTGAGAGGGTTTGAACAATTGCAGAGTTTCTTGCTGAGTCGTGATGTTGAAGACAGTACATGTATACAGAAAAATCTTTCAGAGCTATATACAGCCTTACTGAACGTCAATACAAAACGCAGCGTTCAAGCTAAGATAACAGATTTCATGGATCAGTAATTGTAAGATGTGTAAATGTAAGAATGTGTGAGAATGTGTGTATTTATGAATTATTTTGACTACTGCTCTTTGGGCATTGTTTTAGTTTAGGCCCTATCTGTAAATATATGTATATATATATGTAAATAAATATACATTATTATGTTGAATATCTACTTTTTTCCTTTTTTTTTTTTTTTCTTTTTTTTTTTTTTTTGGCCCTTTTTTTTTAGGGTGATATTCATTAGTACGTTTTTCGCGTTAGTACGTTTTTTCCTCATTCCTCCCTGAAAAACGTACTAAAGAGGTTCTACTGTACTTTCTTACACTGTCTCTCGGCTACCCCCCCCCCCCTCCCCTTTCACCACTCATCGAAGGTTCGCCCTCAACAACCTTGAAATAGAAGAGTTTGTGTTTGAGAGGCTAAAAGTTGCAAAACAAGTTGTATTTCCTTTTCTTCAGACTAAGTGTATGTGATGAGACAACCGTTTCGAGCCCTTTTTGAGACCCGAATAACCGATGTTGTGGTTGTCATCACCTCAACCATAGAGGTTATTGGTTGCGGTTATGCCCCGAAAATAATTACGGTTGTGGTTGAGGTTATGGATTTACCACAAGATGCATTGAGGGTTGCGTTGGTTCGCCGTGTTCAGATGGTGTCTCAACGTGAACCGGAAATACGTTCCATTTCCTGATCTCTTTCCTTAGAACACCCGATCGCTTCTCTACCTAGTGTTGTTTTGTAGAAGCTCGATGTCATGCCTTCTATATACCTCAAATATTTGCATCCAAGATGCAGTGCAGATTGCCATCCAAGATGCGGTGGAAGTAAACAACTGCGATCGGCTTATGTAAAAGGATATTAACTGGTAATGCAATCAAATGAAATATGAATACCGTATTGTCCCGAATATAAGCCGACCCCGAATATAAGCCGACCCCCCAACTTTTAGATCGACAATTGAAAAAAGGGTTTATCTCCTTCCCACGTAAATCATCACTCTTCCGAGTTAGAATTCAGTCAATTTCGTATTGCGCGCGTGAGGAAGCTATGCCAACTGCGTGTGAGAAACCGTTGTTAGGGGCCTCACGATCGTGTGTACTCGGCTAGTGCCGATGACGCGCGATCGTCATATGGCTCGCCCACTCGTCAAGGTCTGACTCTGACAAGACCATGCAGCCATCAGCTCAACGTGTCTTTGTTTATTACTGCGCGTCAAATAAAATTGATGGATAATGGGAAAATGATGCTTCTTCGTGGTAAAACATTTATTAAACGTGTTTATAGTGGAATATTTTGCAGTTTCAAGTTGATTCCATTGTTACGAGTGTGCATGTGTAGTGCGCCCAATTATATTTAGTAAAAAACGTGTTTTGGACCGATTTTAGGCCGAGATCCGCATATAAGCCGAGGGTGACTTTTGGACTCGCAATTTCGAGAAAAACCCTCGGCTTATATTCGGGACAATACGGTACTTATTTGTTTGTGGCATGTGGATTCCTCACACGAATTCGATTACATCAACAAATCGTCCAGATGTAAGTTACTTGCAATATAGCTTGCGTTATCATGAATTATTATTATGAATTACTTCACAATTTGAATATTGCACAATTTAACCTCACTATCTCCGTTTTACTTCATATAAGAAACTGTTTCAGACAGCTGAGCAAACGTAAACGTCATTTTGTGTGTATTTGTAAACAAAGTTAGTTCCTTTTATTACTACTCACTACGCATAATCGGTTGTTCTAACAATTTGGATGTTAAATTGGTACATATTTTCAACATGGGAGGGATAGGAAGAAAATTCACCATATTGAAGCTGGCAAACCAACGCAACCCTCAATGCATCTTGATTTACCACACTAATAATAAAGGTTGTGGTTACGGTTGCCCGAAAAATACGGGTTTTCAACGGTTTCGGTTACGGTTCCTGCAACTACACAGCATAGGGTGTACATCTGCTGTCAGAAACCTCGGCAGTTAAAACTTAAAAGGCAGTTTCAAGGTTAAAAGGTAGGCCTACAGTAACCAAACAATCGATTATCAACTAATTATTTTTTCAATGGTGAAGTACGGTAATACAACAACAATTCATCATCGATCAATAATCACGAAAAATTGATTAATCAACGTCACTTTTGACTTTGAACACCTTTTTTTATTACGTATTACATCAAGTCATAATATAGAAGGCCTTTAATTCAGGTTTTGAATATAGAACAAGTTCCGGTAGGCCCAAACCTAACAACAATCAGCTTGAGCAGTGATCATGGCCACCGTTACCCGTTGCCTTCAACAGCCCGCATCTTGGACAGATTTACAGGGTGTACTTTGGCAACATATATCTCAACAACTACAAACACCACGGACTTGCGGTAAATTGCAATTAATGAATAATATCCTCACAATTAGATGTGTCTTGTCGAATGTTGGGAAATAATTTCATGACAGAGCAATAATTGAATCGAAATGTGTCCAATTTGATAGTTTTCATTGTTAAATTCCCAGTTAGCAAATGATAGGAAAAAAAATACAAAGGCGCATCTTTCAAGTTCATCTTTGCTTATCAATATTTGAAATCCTGATTTGCCTATAATTTTACAATCTTCCATTCTCCTTTGCCAAAATGAGTAATGTAACTAGGTTTGGTCGAAATTAACATATGGAAAACTCCTACTGGAACTCTCCGAATGTCATCCCCTTTCCACTTTACAACACTGGCAGGGAGTGGACCCTAACTACGAATGCTGTCACCCCAAATATACACATTTCGAAGAAAAATATTCTAGCTAAGATGCGGGCTCTTATTGTGATCAAGTGGGACGATCTTTCACCACTGAGTTATACCTCCAATATAAGACAAACTCCTCGATCGGACGATGGAACTAACAGTATCCTAGTTACTCAACATCGAAGTAACGTATATGCTGCACGGGTGCCTTCTCTGCTATCTTGTGTAGTGTCCAGCACCCTGTTTTTCGGTTGAATTGTCCATGCTCCTTCGAGATTCTCTCCCAATAATCCACCTCCGCTTGCCCTGTAAACCACACACAGGGCACATTACCGTATTTTCATTCAGTCTCTAAAATAACATTTAAAAAAATGTAGCAATACAATATAATATGTGTCATGAAAATGTAAAAGAAAAGCAGTATTCTAGCAGAGCGGATGAGTCGAAGTTTGCGGGATTTAGGCCTAGTCATAGAATCATGAAAATTTGAGTACCGGTATATAGGCCAATTTGGAGAGAATATTTTTCAAAACAAATAAGGTATTTAGACTTCTCACTCTTTGAGGTGGGGGGGGGGGGGGGGACTCGGTTCTGATTTTGAATCTGGTGATTACTAGATGTATTGTTTGTGAACCTTAAGTTGATTTTAAACAAGGTAAGATTGTTTGAACGGGGTAACACTCACAATCTTACCAACCCAAACGTTAGGCCTACTTAAATGTTACTCATTTAAGAATCTGGAAATATTGAACCAATAAGGCCGGGGAAAATCACCGATGCAATCATCTGCGTTGGAGCGAACAAATTTCTATGTTCTTATCAATCTTTTCCCTTGCTTCTTCATCGCTTTACAGCATGTAAAGCAGGTACATTGGGTTCAAAATACGATACGACTTGAAACTGTCAGAACGTCAACGTTACATCCTTCGTTTTAGTGAGATTTTATTAGTTCCGTCATAGATAGAGTAGCCTAGTCTCTAGATAGGCAATGCCGCTTGACAGAGCATATGATCACCAACAACCAACAAGTTGGCTGATCTCAGCGCTCCTAGCAGCATTCACTCGCAACAGTGCTCCAGCAGACAGCATTTTCTTAGTGATGACAGCGCTCCTAGCAGGTTTACGAGGCATTACACTACCACTGTTCAACCAGGGCTCTGCCATTCCATCTCGTAAGGATGTATTTACTCAATGGTGCCGTCAAAATGGGTACCGACCTTTGAGGATGGACATGTTGCAATAAGGTGGTTTTTTCAACAACGCGAGCGCGTCGTCGCTGGTCAACAACTGCACAAACGCCTCGGTGCTGCCGTGCTCAAGGTCGACGTGGACCACGTTCTTGTGTCTCTGCGCTCTAGTCTGGCAAACAAGACAAAACAAATAAATACACAGGCTAGCATTTCAAGCACAACAGTCCAACTAAACCTATTAAAGGACTCCACAACTCTGAAATTAAATTTCAATGAATAATGAGTGACCATTATTTATCTCTATATATATGAGGGAGTGGCCAAACGGTCCCACTTGAATCATCCATATTAGGTAACAATAATTCAGGTAGGCCTATCAAATTAGATGTTATTTAAAAAAAGAAAACTTCATGCCTAGTTCTACAGAAAATTAAAACCATCATCTCAATTTCAGAAATGAGGATCAATTATTTCGTCTCCCAGAGACCATTAGTTATGACGCAGACATACATAACCGATTCTGTATAGAAAGTAGAAACGTCAACAAAATAAATTAATATGTAGGCCTACGTCATGACAGGTCCTGGAGGAGAAATAAGTAAATTATAATTTCTGAAATTGAGACGATGATTAATAGTTCTCACTAAAATTAGGGCGTTTAATAGGCCTACCATATGCCTAAATATTCTTAAAAATATAGTTCCTTGGTTGTGATGGCCTGTAAGTACGGTAACTTGCTCATGAATTTCGAGTCACATCGAAGTTAGTAGTAGCTAGTAGTGTTTATTCCTTAAACCCCTTTTGAAGAAAACAAATGACGTACTTCACAATAGTTTATAGTATAGATAATATTACTAGGAAAAGGCTAAATATTGGAAAAAGAAAAAAAATCACAAATGAGATATATTTAGATAGTTTCTCTATTATTCAACCATGTCCATGTTTCATGTTTATCCAATTTCATCGTTGTAATTTATCATAATTTCATGTATTTATTTTCATTCAATGTCACATGTTATTTTGTATTAGTTTTAAGTAGTAGCCTAGTAATTGTAGATAAAACTCAGACACTGTATATTTTAATACTAATCTGTTTCAATAAAATGAATAAATATATAAAAACGCCTTATATGCGTTGTGAGATGAGCTTAGAAGTATGGAAATGTAGAGTTAAGAACATTTGGTCAGCTCAATGTAAATATACAGGCCATGGATCACTTCAAAGGTTGAAAAAGTGTGGCTGTCTGTTGGTAAATGGGCCTTGGTTTCCCAACTATGGTACCAGTGCCTTCTTGATATCCATCACAGATTTTAAACGTTTTAATTTATTGGTGACACTTGTTGCTCACATTTAATAGTTCCTTCAATTGCTTTCTCAATTGCTTTTATTGATGTGGAAAAAAAGTACTTTGAAAATGCGTTTTCTTCGTAATTACTTATTACACATTCGATTGTTCTATAAATCGCTGAAAATGTGTACGATGGTTGTTACTACATTCAGTAGAAAATTGAGAGCTTTTGAACATTGTTGGTTTTTCAAGTATTTCGTCTCTGGCTTATTCTAACGGGGAATTTCCATACTTTGCACATTTTTTCTGCAAAAACTGTTCAACTGATTTCTCTGAAAAACAATCCCAACCTATTCTGGTAAAACACCAATTTGAAGAAAAAATTTCGAGTTAATTTTCCTTTCGAGTCCTTCTTCCTGACCTGTATGCCGCGTAAAAAATTGTCAAAAAAAAAACAAGCCCAAATTGTTCGTTACCGTATATGGAATGAAAATCTTTGCTAAGCTCATCTAAAAAGCTCGAGTGCCATCATTTCCGAATTATTAATAGATTAATGATTACAGTAAGCTACATTAAACTAGCAAGACGCAGAATGTGCGTTGTGAGATGAGCGTAGAAGTATGGAAATCTGGAATTGAAAAATACTGTCAGCTCAATCTACATCTACAGACCTTGGACTACTTCGAACGCTGAAACACCTTACCTGCAACTTGTTGCTATTTACAGAGCAACCTGTCGCATGTACACTTTGCATTACATGTTTTGATCCTGATACTTGATGGAATGTTTACTTTTATTGCGTTTTCTTCGTTATTTCACAACCGATTGTTCCATAACTCGCTTAAAATATATCCACTAGTTCTTTCCTAGTTAGTTCTTTCCACATTCAGTATAAATTTGAGAGCTTTCGAAAAAAAATTGTTTTCCAACCATTTGTGCCCCGGCTTATTATTATGGGGATTTTTCATACTTTCCAAAAAATTTCCAGAAAAACCGTTTGACCGAACCTATTCCTGTGTGACACCAATATGTAGAGAAAGTTTCAAGTTGATTGATCTTTTTTCCTGACCTGTATGCTGCGTAAAAAATTACACACAGCAAAAAAAAAAAAACATACATAAAAGCCAAGCCCAAATTTCTTCTGTATATGGAATGAAAATCTTCGCTACGCTCATCTAACAACTAGTACGACAAATAATGATACATTCAAAGAACTACATAAATATAAATAACTAGATACTAGGTTATACATAATCATTTAAATAGCACAAAAAAAAAACACTGGAAAGTAATATTAAATCCTGCTCCAACAAACTCTTGCACAGAGTAAAAATATTAATTATAATTGTAATAATATTAATTGTTAGTTTCAAATCAGAAATTACAATAGCCTGAATATCAGTCGGAAAAAGTTCAATTTCTAAAATTGAGATGATGATTTCCAGTTTTAACGAGAATTATCAAAATAAATACAGTCATTAGTCGTAAAAATCTAATTCCAGTATAGCAATACCCTTCAAACTACCACGGTATAAAACACAACCACGGCAAGACAGCACACATACCTTGAAAGCCTCCACATCGCTAGCCGGGCACTTGAGACGTATAGAAATGACGACGCCCGGCACGAAATTGAGCCGTTCGGCCGGTTGATCTTGCGCAGGTTTCTCGTGTTCGATTTCCCCGCTGGGTTTCGGTGCTCCGGAGTGATGTTCCCGAGGCTCCTGGGAATTTCTTAAATTTATTAAAAAAAAATTTACTCCCCGATAATGTTACAAATCTATACAGATCCAAGTTAGATGAGGGACCATATGGAAAAAAAGTTTGAAGTTGATAGCTGTAGCCGTTTGACCTGTGAAGAACCGACAAAAAAACATAAAAAGCCAAAAAAAAAAAAGAAAAAGAAAAAAAAAACACATGAAAACAAACACCAATTTTTCTCACTATGTCAAATTGAATCCTTGCTAAAGCTTGTCTAATAAAGTCGAACATATATATATATATATATATATATATATATATATATATATATGCCAAATTCGACTACTGTATATATATATATATATATATATATATATATATATATATATATATACAGTAGTCGAATTTGGCATATATATATATATATATATGTTCGACTTTATTAGACGAGCTTTAGCAAGCATATATATATATATAAATATATATATATATATATATATATATATATATATATATATATGTGTATATATATATATATATATATACATATATATATACAGGGGCGTCAGAACGTTTTCAAAGTTAGGGGGGGGCAAGCTCAACCGCGGAGGATGAAAGTATGGGGTGCCACATATTCAATAACATTTGGATATTTTCAAGGATAGAAGGAAAAAATACTGGAAATACCACGAGGGGGGGGGAGGGATCTCAGTTTGGAAAAGAAAATGCCATTCAAGAACAGTTGTACAAAGGCCAGTTAACGCAAAGTCTGCGACCCCCTGGGGGCAAGGGAGGAAGGACCCCTTTGGGCCCCGCAGGGAATTTTTTTAAATTACCCTTTTTTTAACGCGATTTAACGTGTTTCAGTTAAGATTTAGATGACTAAATTAACTGTTTTTGAGAACTAGAGGTTGTTATCTGCCAATTATACTTATTGTAACTCCAGGGTCGTTCTGCTCATTTTAGCGCCACGGGCAAGGACTCAATTATGAGCCCCAAAAACTGTATGCGCATTGTGAAAGTGAATGCAAGTGAGGGAGGAATCAAGCCACGCAGGGAAATTTTCGAAAATGTATCTTTTTAAATACGATTCTATACGGGTTTGGGAACTACACGAAATTTCTGGAATTCATGAATTCTTTAGTGTGGTAAGAGCTAGTTTTGCTGAATGGCTGATCCAAGAAAAGAAAACGCTAAATTAATCTATATAATTCGATAACAATGCTGTTCGAATAATAACATCCACTCCACCCAATAATGCATAAGTAAAATATAATATGATTTATGGAATATTATTATTAATAAAATGTTACAAATGTGCGCCGATAGCGCCCCTTGAATTTGACGCCTCTGGCAGTCAAAATCCTTACCCCCCCCCCCTAGAAACGACCCTTATTGGAAGTTCCCTTTGTCCATTTCACTTTACTGTCATCGTTACGACTGTTGGAATTTTGGAAATTCACAAAAATTGTAATGAATAATTTACATCTGGAAGAAGCATACTAGGGTTGTTTGTTGATTTCTGCTAACTCATAAACTACTTACCAGAGCTGTCATTTCGAAACAGTACATCAAACTCCTTTAAACACACCTTTTTAATATGGTTCAACGTGTTTCAGATGAGATTTACGTGCAAAAATCTATTTTCTCTTAAAACTGAAGGTGCCCATCTGATATTTGATTTTCTATGCGATGTGAAATATGAATCAATGTACGATTTTATCTATCTATATAGTCCTACATCTTTCCTTCCGTCTCTTTTTTTTCGAATTGTGTCTTGCAAGACCTTTTTCTTGCCCCCCCTCGGCCAAAAGTTGGGGGGGGCATTGCACCCCCCCCCCTCCCCCGGTTCCGACGCCAGTGTATATATATATATATATATATATATATATATATATATATATATATATATATATATATATGTGTGAACGAAGGTTTTCAGGGCCGCTGATGGGTGGTAACGAAGTCTTTGCGGTAATCTGCCCTCTTGGAGTGAGATCTTCCTCGGCCCTCGCTCAGCATGCAAGCAGCACTGGACACCATATACACTTCCAAGGAGCACGCACCCTCGCAAACGTCGAGAAGTTTATACCACGAGAAGTTCGCGAGTGCATCGAAATCGAGAAACGTCCGCATAACCTGAACAGGCGAGATGACAGCCAGCGACTTCCGAAAGCTTGGAAAACCATATTGACAACCATCATGGTGAAGCCGTCTGAACCTACAGACGAGACTAGAGTCCAGGCACGAAACCAACCTGTGAAGACCGACAAGAGACGTAGGGCAGTCCAATTACCCAGTGCTGAGGCAGCCCCGAGACCCATCACTCGAAGCCAAACTACCAGGGCCACACTCACGAACAGCAGACCAACAACGAGTCCAAGCTCCAACATACAGCCAGCAACTCGCACGCCATTGGCCGAAAACCGGCGGACCGCAGAGAAAACCGCGAACCAGCTTCGCGCCGGCCCCAAGGCAGCAGCAACAACACGCGAGCCAACCAGAAGGCGAGTACACTCGTCCACGACTACTCGCGCGCCATTGGCTGGCAGCCGGCGGACCGCTGAGAGAACGACGACCCAAACCAAGTGGGTATAAGTACTGGTGCTGAGCAGATCATCGTCATTTGATCGCAGTCCAGCAGACCAGTTCAGCAGACCAGTTCAGCAGACCAGACCAGTTCAGCAGACCAGACCGACTCCTGAGGATGGAAGTACAAGGACTTCCGAAACGTCGAGACTACAGGTCCTTTTTAGGACCACATCTCACTCCAAGAGGGCAGATTACCGCAAAGACTTCGTTACCATATATATATATATATATATATATATATATATATATATATATATATATATATATATATATATATATATATATATAATATAATTATTTTGTTAGACAAGCTTTAGCAGAGATTCAATTTGACATGGATACTGAAAACAATTGGTGTTCGTGTTGTCAGCCATTTTGAAAAATAAAACATAAAATGTGTTCAATTGGTATCACTCGAAGACGTTTTTACCAATTTTTACCCATACTATTACTATTCGCTCGTCTTACAACGCATATATGACGTTTTCCTAGTACTGGGAAAACGCCATATATGCGTTGTTAGACGAGGGGATAGTAATAGTATGGGTAACAATGGGTAAAAACTGCTTCGAGTGGTACCAATTTAGCACATTTTAGGATTTTTCTTCAAAATGGCTGACCCGATCACGCTGAAAATTTTTATAAATGTGTATCAGAATTTAATTAAACTTCACGCAAAATTTCATTTTTTTAGAAAATAAAATTTTCTTCTTTTTTTTCCGCCATGTTATTTTAACGGGTATTTTGGAAATTTCTAAAATTCCTAAAAAAAAATGTTACTCCCTGATAATGCCACAAAACTATACAGATCTAAGTTAGATGAGGAACCATATTGAAAAAAAGTTTGAAGTTGATAGCTGTAGCCGTTTGACCTGTGGAAAACCGACAAAAAACATGGAAAAAAAAAAAAAACGAACACCAATTTTTTTCAGTATGTCAAATTGAATCCTCGCTGAAGCTCGTCTAATTACTTCAATTTTGAGTACTAAATTACACTATAATTAAATAATGTCAATTTGACCGATCATTTGTATTGAAGGGTCAGTTTATTGAAGTAAGGCCTATCATATGATTATTGAGGGGCCAGCTGATTGCCCTGACCCCCAGTGGTACATTTACTATAGAAATGCATTATGCGGCGGTAAAACAATATAGTAGGCCCTACCGCCTTAGAGGTGAGATTAGAAGTATTGTTTGCCAGAATGGACTCCAGATCCAGCAGAAACTTACCGCTGTATAAATGTAACAATACTTATATCAACACAAGTCTATTCGGCGGTCTTTCTTTGTCTTTTTCCTCGAATTTTGCATCGACTACGCGAGCATACTTGAGCATGCTTGAACCATCCGTACGCTAGTGTTGTGGAATAGGGGGGACGGTCGCTTGGAACCTCTATCTGTCGTCGATAGGAATAGTTCTATGAGAAACTAAAGGCCAAATGTTGAACACATTTCACTACGTTAACTTGCAATGTGAATTTCTCATAATTAGGTGATGTTCAGCTCCATCTGTGGACGACAATTATAACTACGCGACCTATTATAGAGTCCTTAACAAAGTGCCACATGACCTGTTAGTAAAAAAATTGAAACAAATTACAGAAAATGGGAAAATATCAAAATGGGTAAAGGCATTCTTACAGGGCAGAACACAAAAAGTGAAAGTAGGGGAGGAATTTTTGGAATTTGTCAAAATCACATCAGGGGTACCACAAGGAAGTGTCATTGGACCCTTACTATTCAATATATTTATCAACGACTTAGAAACTGATATTGATTCAAAAATCCGACTCTTTGCAGACAACTGTGTTGTGTACAGGATAATTGAGAGTCAGGAAGATGAAATGCAACTTCAAAGTGATTTAGATAAAATTAATGACTGGGTCAATACAAATCTAATGGGACTTGATGTAGAAAAATGTAAGGTAGTTCAATTCTCCAGAAGTAAAAAGAATAAAGAAGTGACATCATTTAGAATGGGAGAAAGTATACTAGAGGAGGTTGACGGTTATAAATATCTCGGATTATATATGCATAAAAACTTGGGGTGGGGGGAACATATTAGAAGGGTGTCAAAATAGGGGATTAGATCATTAAATTTTGTTATGAGACAACTGAAGGGAACAGGAAAAGAAACTAAAAACAAAGCATTCTTGACACTCATTAGACCTACACTTGAGTACGCTAGTACAGTCTGGGACCCTCGGGACACAATACTAATCAAGGCTGTAGAGAACGTACAGAGGGTTGCTGTGAGGAGGGTATTGGAGAGAGTCAAGAGATGGGTACCGCTCTTGTGTACCACAGTATTGTGTACCCCGATATTCTGCACCACAAGAAAAAGATAAAGTAGACCCCAGTATTGTGGCCCACACTGTAAAATCCGAATATTGTACAAACACTTTGGTTTTGTGGCCCCCAATATAGTGGTCCAGAAAACTAGATCATTGGGGTCCAGAATATCTTTTCCAAACGACTAAATAGATATTGTGGACCCCAGTGAAGTGACACACAAAGATTCGTCATTGTTAACCTCAATAAACTGGACCCCGATATAGTGGACCACAAAACTGTATCCAAATGGCGTGTGGATATAGTGGACCACAAAACTGTATCCAAATGGTGTGTGGATATAGTGGACCACAAAGTAGATATACTGTACCCCAAAGCTTGTTGGACATTGTGAACCCCGATATTGTGGCCCCTAATACAGTACAACCTTGATAGTACGACGTTCAGGGGCGACAGTTAAATCGTCGTATTATCGCGATCGTCGTTATAAATGAGATTTATCCCTTTTTTTTGAATTATAGGAAGATGAAGAATTTAGGAAAATTAATTACAATAAGATACTGTATTGTCGTCAACAATTGACATTTATGTTGTAGTCGGTACAGTTATGAATATAACAATAATTATTATCATGTATTAGGTTTGTCGGCGGGTAGGATTTTTCCTACCCGCGGACTGGAGAGAGGAGAGCGCGTGAGGCGAGTCGTGAGCTTGAGCTTGACTGCATCTTTGCAACGAAGTGTACATATTATTATTGCTTGTTACTTTTTGCAATTGATTCGTCGTAGTAATTGCATTTTTGATACTGTGGGGACCATTTTAATCGTCGTATTATCGCGATCGTCGTTATAATGAGCGTCGTACTAACAAAATAAAATAACATTGAGTCTTATGGGGATTGGCCGGGACTATCTCAAAACGACGTTCTATCGCGATCGTCGTTGTATCGAGCGTCGTACTATCAAGGTTGTACTGTATAGTGACCCAGAAAACTAGAACACATAGTGAACCCCGATATTGTGGCCCCCAATATAGTGGCCCAGAAAACTATAAAACTATAGACACCGGGGTCCAGAATATCTTTTCCAAACGACTACATTGATATTGTGGACCCCAGTAAAGTGACACACAAAGATTCGTCATTGTTAACCTCGATAAACTGGACCCCGATATAGTGTACCACAAAACTGTATCCAAATGTCGTGTGGATATAGTGGACCACAAAGTAGATATACTGTACCCCAAAGCTAGTTAGACATTGTGAACCCCGATATTGTGGCCCCTAATATAGTGGTCCAGTAAACTAGAACATTGGGGTCCAGAATATCTTTCCCAATAACTGAATTGATATTGTGGACCCCAGTAAAGTGGTACACAAAGACATGGGCGTTGTAAAACTGTACCCCGATAAAGTGGACCACAGAAAAGATATACTGGCCCCCAACCCGAGCTATGCTGGTGCGCCACGAGAGCGAATGGGTTGGGCCTTGGGGGCCAGTATATCTTTTCTGTGGTCCACTATATCGGGGTACAGTTTTCAGTTTTACAACGCCCATGTCTTTGTGTACCACTTTACTGGGGTCCACAATATCAATTCAGTTATTGGGAAAGATATTCTGGACCCCAATGTTTTAGTTTACAGGACCACTATATTAGGGGCCACAATATTGGGGTTCACAATGTCCAACAAGCTTTGGGGTACAGTATATCTACTTTGTGGTCCACTATATCCACACGCCATTTGGATACAGTTTTGTGGTCCACTATATAGGGGTCCAGTTTATCGAGGTTAACAATGACGAATCTTTGTGTGTCACTTTACTGGGGTCCACAATATCTATTTAGTCATTTGGAAAAGATATTCTGGACCCCAATGTTCTAGTTTTCTGGACCACTATATTAGGGGCCACAATATCGGGGTTCACAATGTCTAACTAGCTTTGGGGTACAGTATATCTACTTTGTGGTCCACTATATCCACACGACATTTGGATACAGTTTTGTGGTCCACAATATCAGGGTCCAGTTTACGGGCTCCCAAGAGATGGAGGACCGTTAGCAAGGGAGTGATCCAGAAAGAACTAGAAAGACCAACCATAATGAGTGAACAAATGGAATGGGAAACGCTGGAAACGAGGTGACAGAGGGCTAGACTGTGCAACTTCTTTAAAGCAAGACACAACTGTACCGGATGGGAAGAACTAGGCAGAAGAGTTGGAAAGGGGATTCAAAGAAGTAATAGGGGAGGAGAAAGAATGGAGGTGGAGAGAGTTTACACTAATATAGGGAGAAACGGTTTCGTACAGAGGACGATGAAGGATTGGAACAATCTTGAAGAAAGTGCAAGAACTGCCAAGGAATTAATAGTATTCAAGAAAATAATATAATATAATGATAGAAAGACCGTGCCACCGTGCATCTGGCACATCTGAAAGAGTGTTCAATAATACAAATAATACAATCATCAGCTCGGTAAAAGAGCCGGGTCCTGGAGGATTATTAAATGAATTTTGTCTTTTTCATATTGGGTTCAACGACGCACTGTTATGATAGCGCAGATCTAATGGCGATGGATGGATGATTAATGAGATGATGGTTTCTCGAGTAATGGGAAGGATATTGTGAAGGAAGCAGTCGTGGCCTATATTGTAGGAACCATCCCGGCATTAGCCTAGACTACAGAGGGAAACCACGAAAAACCCGGGTCCGAAAACACCTCGCCTCACGTATCACACCAAGCGAGCGCATTAACTACTACGCTGCATGTGCGGTAATTAATGAATTATAATTTCTGATACTAAGATGGTAATTTCTCGTTTTCTTGAAAATTAGGGAAATAAATACTGTCATTAGTCGTAAAAATCTCATTCCAGTGTAGCGGTACCCTTCAGACTACTAGGCCCGTGCGAGTCTCGAAAATTTCGAGTCGAGGTCGAGCAGAGATTGTGCT
>OU015473.1:12175587-12233087 GCA_907164805.1 Brachyptera putata | reverse complement strand
GTACACTCTCTGGAAGGTACGTACACTCACGATGGAAGCTGCACTCTCTAGGCCTGTTTGTTTGTGTTGCACCAACCTGCACCGTGGTGTAGGCGGTGCAAGTGGTTGTAAAGCGGATATACGTCAAAGTGCAGGAAGTGAGCTCATAAAAAGCCTACACCTTGACTATACAAACAAACACATGTGGAGGCTGGTGCAAGCGGTAAACATGTCGGTTCAATATTGTGAAGTATTTTATGGAGGAAGATGATAGTTCATCTTCATCTTCCTCTGTTTCGAGTGACTCAAGTGATGCTAGGGCCTAGGACACAGCAAAGGTAAACTATATATTTATAATTAATGTAATATACTTTATTTACCATGTAACTGAAAAATGTAATGGTCATCGACCACAGCGATTTGTTCTCACGATGAACGCATCTTCAACATCAGTCATCATCTGCATTTGGCACTTAATTTTTCGTGCTGCAACCGCTGCACCACCTCCAGAGCTGGTGCAGGAAGTTGCTACACCTCTTCATGACCTCTTGCACCAAAACAGTTACACCTTACAAACAAACGTGGTGCAACACAGTCGGTGTATACACCCATTTTACAAACAAACACGAAAGTGTAAAGAGTGTAAAAAGTGCAACACAAACAAACAGACCTTCTGCTTCTGGCTACAGCCTGGTGGGCTATTACAAAAATTGTATACAATTACACATACTCTAACCTCACTTTTAAACAGTGGCAAAATATATTTAGCTGCTCCCAGAGCTACCACAAACTCAATACCTAGGCCTACTCGTACAAGACAAGATAGCGAGCCAAACAAAAAGAAATGAATGAACAAACCTTTCCGACTTCTTCTTTTCGAAGAAATATGAAGATACCTATCACGCTGACCAGAGAGGTATTTATCAGGAAGCAAAGAGATACAGTCGTCACACTGAGAGAATAGGACTTCTACCGTGGCGCATCCTGGTATCACTTTGGTGCACTGAATGATTTTCAACATGACAACACTAAAATCAGCTAAGCATGCTACACACTAAAAGCGGCTCTTTTGATTTTTTAAAATCCAATAGGCCTAGAAATTGCGTATTATTGAATTATTTTAGGTCAACTTGGCGAAACAAATTTATGAATTCCGATTGAAGGTATGGCATTGGCCTACTCTTGTAGCATGAAAAAACAATCTTAGTGGATTCGCATGGAAACATTGCTTGTTCACGAACCTGTATGGTTAACAGAACCACCAACCATCTGACAGGAAAAGGATGAAACACACATAAAACATTCCCGTATTTTCACTGTTCCTTTCGCTCAAGTGCACAAGATACATTTTCATATTTTAAATATATTCATTTTCAATCATTATAATCATTAACAAGGGTGAGCGCGCTCACCCTTGGACACCCTTATATAGAAAAAAACCTTAAATTGATTGCTTCTATTGACAGAAAACCTTAAATAGATTATTCTGTAAAAATAAATTCTTAAATTGATTGTTTCTATTGACAGAAATCTTGAATACATTGCTTAAATTTACAAAAAAACTTACATGATTTCTTCTATTGACAGAAAATCCTGAATTAATTAAATTCCATCAACAACAGAATATAGTTCCTTTAGTATTTTAAGAGTATTTTAAGGACTGTCAGCATTAAGTAAAATATCAAAATGCGCATTACAATGAATCACAGTTGATCGTAGGTCTACTGTCATAAAGAAAGAAAGAGGTGAATTTTATTATAAATAAGTCTTTGAGTAGCCTAAGCCTTTAGTTTTGAATAGGCCTGTTGCTTTTATTGAATTAGGTTAGGTTAGGTAAAATTAGTTTAAACCTAAAGGTGGCCTCACAATGAGAGCTAAGACTAACACTAACGCTAAGAGCTAACGCTAAGAGCTAAGAGGGCGATGGCGGTGGTGGCAGTGGCTATGGTGGCGCTGCGGGTGGTCATTAGCCAAGTATATTCTGAAAACGGTCACGGTTGCCCAGTAGATATGCGAGAATAGTAGGTATCTGTACTTGATTTTTACCACAATATTATTCCTATTAAAATCGAAATATTTTATTATGATTCTTAAAAATTCGGAGTGACAGAGTACCAACATGAGTAAAAAGCACGACAAATCTCATTGTACCAATATTGAAATTTTACTGTAAAATGTAACCCATGTTAACTGTAAAATGTAAATTAATCGTGATCATTAAAAAGCTAAATGTCATATTTTGTAAGTTACTTTACATAGGTAGTTTACATTCACGTTATAAATTATTCATTGTTCACTTCTTCAATTCTTTATATAAGGTTAGGTGGAAGAACAGTCTCATTCTATTCTGAAAGTATTTTAATATATCACAATAGTTACTTATTACTTATTATAATATTATTACATGGACCACAGATGGACCAGGGGTAAACATGGAAAATAGTATACTAGAATAAAAGATGGTTAAGATATTATAGATAGTGCAACATAAAGGATAGTATAAATCACACAAAAGGGCACGTATACAAGAGTATTATTTATTATATTCTAATATATTCTAAAATAACTATTCTTATTTTCTAATCTTCTTTTAATATTCTAATATTAGGCCTACTTATATTCTATCTTGCTTTATTTGATACAATTCTCTGATTTTTACTTAACACACATTGGTGTGACCATGGACGTGAAATATGTTTGAAATAAGTGGAAAAGGATAAGCCATAAGGACTACTTGAGGGCATAGTCACACCACTGCCTTCCCAATGATTTTTCCCGCTAATATACAATTCTGCACCCTCTGAATATTTAGAGAGCATTTTTTGGAAGGCCATACACAGATTCAAATAACTACCCACCTCTCTTCGAAACTACCCTCTTTGCTCAGATCCATTCATACAATTCGATAAACGTCACAACGAAAACATACAATAAATCGCCATTTAAACAAAATGGAACACAGGGACAAGGTCATCTATGCTTGTTGCTACAGCCTGACGCTGACAGTGCGAAACCGGCTCCCTGGCTTTGGGTCTCTGGGCCTTGGGCATATATTAAGCCTGTTTGTTTGTCCTGCACTACCTGAACTGGTTCTTCAGTTCTTGCACAATCGTGTTTGTTTGTAACCGTGGTTCTGTACCAAGCTGCACTTTCTTGTTTGTTTGTCCCGGTTCACTTGCACTAGTTCAGGTAGTTCTACACCAGCTACGGAGCTGGTGTGCTTAGTTCAGTGCAAGATGGAAGGCGCCAAAATCGCCAAAGTTGTAGGCGGACGCTTTGCTGGCTTACTAGTTGTTGACGCTTAAATTCGAGTTAATGAGAATGAAAAAATATATAATCGAATAAGGGTTGTCATTATTGAATATTTACTATTCATTAATCACATTCCATGATATTTAATATCTCTTTCTCCATCAACTGGTCTGCTTCCATTTCAAAATTCGCGTCTAGGAACCGAAAAATCGTCAATTTCGTGTTTGTTTGTACCTCATCATTTCGGTATCATTTCCTGCACAAAACCCGTAATATGACGTACTTCCTTTTTACACCAGCTACACTTTAGTGCAGGTGGTGCAACACAAACAAACAGGCCTATTGTGCGAAGTGTCTATTCGCAGAAAATATTTTGCCTCCAAGCACCCGCACACCTATTGGCAGAAAACATTTTTTGCCTACTAGAACCGGAAACACTATTCGCAGACGTCACACGAATATTTCTGCGGCCAAGAACTGGAAATACTATTTGCAGAAAAAATAATTTGTGCCCCTAGGGATCGAAAATACTATTGGCAGAATAAATCTCGTACATTGGCATCTATGCTGCATAACTATCCTAACCGAGTTCGAATTTTTGTAAAAATGAGCTATCAAAGATTTAGAAATCTTGGATTTTAATTAGCAAACGTATTTACAAGGGGGATCTTGTTGATTGGCTTAACAAGGCTAGCCTACAAAATTTCTAGTGAAAACCTTAAACCCTACTTATCCATTACCATCTAATATAATTATTCCCACCATGCCAACAGATTATTCGAGATACAATTTTAATTATTTAATTTATTGGTGACACCTGTTGCTCACATTTAATAGTTCTTTTAATTGAATTCTTAATTGCTTTCATTGATTTATAAAAAAGTATTCTGGTATAACACCAATTTCAAAAAAAAGTTTCGAGTTGATTGACCTTTTTTCCTGACCAGTATGCCGCGTACAAAATTGCACGCAGAATAAAAAAAAATAAAAAATGAAAAAATAAAAACCAAGCCCAAAATTTATCGATATGTGGAATGAAAATCTTTGCTACGCTCATCTAATAACATCCCTCCATCAATCAAACATGGCCGAAATAAAACGCGAAATTAAGAATCTTCCTATGTTGCCGTGTGTATTTTCTACCTAATTTAATTTCTTTCTGCCAATAGTATGTCAAATGCTTGGAGGCAGAAAAAGTCACAATAAAATTTCTGCCAATAGTACTAGTACGGTACTACAAGTGCTTGGAGGCAAAACATTTTCTGCGAATAGTGTTCAAGATGTAGGAGGCAGAAAGATTTCTTGCCAATTAGTTATTCAGGTGCTTGGAGGCAAAATATTTTCTGCGAATAGTGTTCTACGGTCTAGGAGGCAGACATCTTTCGTGCTAAAAGTGTTTTAGACGCTTGGAGGCAGACATCTTTCTGCGAATAGTATTTCAAGTTCTAGGAGGCACAATATTTTCTGCCGATAGTCATTCCGATGCTTGGAGGCAAAATATATTCTGCCAATAGACTCGGCCCATTTCTTTATTCTATGCTCGGCCTATATTGTGTCCCTTGATTTACTGTCCCTCAATGATATTATACTGTACTTTGATTTAGTGTACCCCGATATGTGTTTTGTGTACTTCAAATGTTGTTTTCTGTCCCTTGAAAATGTGGCAACTGTACTTCAATATAGTGTGCCTTGAAAAGATTTGTGTCCAAGTTGAGAAAGAGTCGTCACGATCGTAGCGGTAAGTTTACAGAACTACACATGACAGCGCGGAGCATCTCTTTGGCGCGGAGTGCCTGGTCGGGTGCTGCGACTCTAAAATATATATTGCCGCTGTTTAAAAGTGAGGTTAAGAGTATTATTGTTATTATTATTATCTCTTACAGTTGCGCATAAATGCACGGTGGCAAGTTCCCTATCCTTGATCACGATGGTTTGCCCGCCTCCCTAACCTTCTTCCGGAATTGTTTTACCCTCATTTCATCCCCCTCAAATACACTTCTACCAAGTTCAATCCAGTCCCTAGGCCTACCTGTCCTATTTATGAAAGAAAATTTACCGGTAAAATTACAGAGACACTGAGCACGCCTATTTGTGTTTTTTCCCCCAACATCCCACACGAACCAAACCAACATATTACGCCCCTCCAGGACCTCCCCCCCCCCCAACAACGGCATCAACCTACCCCCCTAACCTAACCAACAAAAATCACCCCTTAATGCTTCCAGCACATCCCCTCCCAAACATCATGCAAAAACCATCAGATTCAAGTGAGTTTGAAAACTATAAAAACCAACAATTCTCAACATTTTCTGAAAGATAGAAACAAGATCTTTCAGAAAACACACAAAAATAGAAAATCAAACACCGATTGGCGATGCTCAGTGTCACAGTAAAATTACCCTCATTCTTTTCAATCAATCCCCCCCCCCAGCCCCCTTCATGCTTCTCTAATTCCTGCCAGCTCATTTGTGCATCATCTCAGATGGACTCACCAAATTCTTATCCTTTCTCCCCTTTCATTCTCTTCCAACCTCCACCTCCTAACCCTACCTGTAATCCTTCTGACACTATCCTCTGCACCCTTACTACATCCCTCATCTACCGTACCCTATACGGATCCCATACTGAACTTGCATACTCTAGCAGAGGACGCACTAATGTAAAGTATGCTTTTTCCTTGATCTCCGTACCTGTCCCCCGAAGCTGCCTTATTACAAAGTTCAATGCATTAATACCCTTCTTTGCTACTCGCCCAATTTGACTCCCCCACCCTAAGCGTCTGTCAAATACTACTCCTAGATATTTATAGTTTTCCACAGACTCGAGTGTCTTCCCCCCTACAGCATCCAGCATACCCCCCTACAGTCTAGCCTTTCCTCCTACCGAAGGTAACTACCTTGCACTTCCGTGCATTTAATCCCATCTTGTTTAACTGTACGCAATAATTTAGTCCTGCCAGATCTGCCCGAATAGCTTCTACATCCTCCTCTGAATTGATTTCCCTATATAACACGCAATCATCTGCAAATAGCCTTAATCTTGAGTTAACAACGCTACTCAAGTCATCTATATAATAAATCAAACAATAACGGACAGCCCACTACCCTGTGGAACTCCTGACGTCACCTTAACCTCACTAGAGACCTTTGCACCTTCCCGAACTCTTTACACTCTATCCTTTAGAAAGTTTGCAATCCAGTTTACTTACTCAACATTTCCAATGGATACTTTCAACTTCCTCAATAGCCTGACGTGAACTACCTTGTCGAAAGCCTTCTCAGAATCTAGAAACACTGCATCGCATACTGCATGCACTGCATACTCCCACCCCTATCTACGACCCCTGCGATCTCTTCCGCAAATCCCAACAAGTGTGTCTCACATGAATATTCCTTTCTTAACCCATGCTGCACATCTGAAATACCCCTACGCTCATCGACTTTCTCCATTACTCTCCTGATAACAACCCTTTCCATTACCTTACATACTTGAAACGTTAAACTGATCCCCCTGTAATTGTCTACCCTGCACCTTGCCCCTGGTTTGCATCTTGTTTTTTTTTTGCCTCCCTCTTAGCCTTATTTAAATCCCTTCTGACATCCCGAATCTCGTCCTTTCCCTCCCCTGGGGGCTGTCCATAAATGACGACCACATTTTTTTTTGGGGGGGGGGGGGTCATCAACCATGTGACAATGTTTGACAAGGGGAGGGGGGGGGTTACACACTAATGTGACATCCACATTTACACTACATATTATTATTTGTTTCTTTCAATTTTCATGAAAATAAGTTGATGCCATATAAATTGTATGAAATTATATTTTAATCCAGAATTTAGGTGGTTAGGTGGTTTTTAGGGGATTTAAGGGACTAAAAAATCGAGGTTAACTTTTTTCATTATCCCAACCCCAGTTTTTTCAAATTCGCATGAATAATATCATGGGGGGGGGGGGGGTGAATATTGACTGGATTGTGACATTGATCATTAAAGGAGGCGGGTCATCATCTCTGTGACCAACTCGGACAAGGGGGGAGGGGGGGTTCGATATACCCTAAAATTGTGTGACATCATTTATGAACAGCCCCCTGTTGCCCTCAGTTTCCTACTTATTTTTCTACCCTTCCTTTTGAGCCTCCTAACCTCACTATTATAATACGCGGGATCTGTGTTTGCCTGTAACATCTTGTATCGGACCAACTTATTTCTAACCTGCTCATATATTTCCCAAAAACTATACCACATACCTTCAACATTGTACTCCTCTATTTCACACCACTTATGTGTAATTGTATGCAATTTTTGTAATACCAGGCTTTAATAATGGAGCCAGAAGCAGAGAGTGTAGCGATGGAAGGTCAAAGGAAAGAAGTCAGACGTCGAAAGAAACAATTATATGGATCATTGAGACGACAAATGGAGTTCTACTTCAGCGATGCAAATCTGTCTAAGAATCGCGTCATGGGGCAAAGTGTTCTTGAGGACCCTAGTAAGTAAAAGAGCCTGGTTATGTACCTAACCTAACCTAACCTAATCTAAGTTCCACTTATATTCAAGTTGAGTGAATTTTGCCAAAACCAGCCCATGCAAGTTCAGAAATTCTAATATTAGGCCTACCAGATTCTTTAAACCTAGTCCTTACTCCTTCAATCTTCGGAAATCCCTTCAATTAATTCAGACCTTTATAACAGAAGCAGTGTCAGTAGCTTAACTTTTTCTAGGCCTTAATTCAGTGTGCTGTGTTGATCAAACACTAAATTTAATAAATCAATTTACCGGTATTATAAGGTAAAAATACTGATTTAATCATTAGGCCTACCTACTGCTAGGCCTTTCCCAGAGACTTTGAGTCTTCAATGGTCAGTATTTCTGTTACTTCGTAGTAAAATGAAGTTACAAATTTGATGTAAATATCAATTTATCATTGTTGCAGACATTGATTTGTCGTTGTTCTTGACTTTCAACAAAATCCGAGCTCTCACGATGAACGTTGACGATATTGTCAACGCCTTGAAGAAGTCCGAAATGCTTGCAGTTACAGAAGACGGAACAAAGGTTTATCGAACAACGCCGGTACAAGAGAAAGATAATGTTGAGGAGTGTACAATATATGTGGTAAGTTCTTCTCGGAGTCTGAAATGAGACCTTGAAAACCCGCTTGTAATCACGATAGGCAATGTTGTTTTAGATTCAGTTTAATCTAGGCCTACATATTATATAAACCGGATTATCAGGAGGAAAAATAGAGAAAGCCTACGCGGATTCATCACTACGGTACGTTGTTCGTTCATATAATAGACCAAATTATTATTAGATGAGCGTTAGCGAAGATTTCCATGCAACTCTTACCGAGCTTTGTCTGTGTTTTTTTTTTTTTGTTTTTCTGTTTGTTTGTGGGCACTGCACAGGTCACAGGGTACGGGCGATTGACATGAAACTTTTTTTATACGCAAACTCATCCAACTTAGAACTGTATAGTTTTGGGGTCGAATAGGTTGGACCATTTTTGAGAAACATTATTTCAAAGTTTGTAAAAACCCCATAAGATTAGGCTGGGCGGAAAAATTGAAAAATAAAATCTCTCCAATATAATTAAGATTTTCCTCAAATGTGAACACAGAAATAAATACACATTAATAAAAATTGACGTGTAATTCGGACCAGCAGTTTCGAAGATATTAATTTAATATATGTTTTTTATTTATAGATAAGATAGAAATATTAGTGGAAAAATATTGCATTGCTAAATTCACGGCTTCCTAGATCCATTGGCATCGGATAAAGTTCAATTTATATGATCAAGGTGTGTAGAGTTTCGCTCATCTTACAACGCGCCTTCCGCGTTTGCCTAGTATATGAATTGTTTCTTGGGTTCATGAAAATGTTCATGTGTGACGTTGCAATATAGGCCATGCTGACACTTCAGTCAATCGCAAGCTATAATTAAGTTGGAAACAACGAGGAGTCTAGAAACCACGAATTTGACATTCATTAAATGAATTGGTTAGATATTCTTATCTGATGAAATATGTAGGCCTACATTCATTTGTGTTCACTTTTACAATCAGGAGAGATTGACTTTTGATCCATTTTCTAGCCACACTGATACTGGGAGGCCTTGAACCAATTTTTATCAACTACAGTACCGGTACTTTGATTTTTAATGGGCACCGTTTTCTATGTTTAAGAAATTAATACAGTATAATAAATTAATGGTTCCATCCGTTCCTACTTCAAGTAATGTGAACCAGTTTCCGTTGTATGAAACCTTAGTGACAGTCATGTGCTGACATTGGGATATTTATGCAATTTCATAAAATTCGGGAACATTTTATGTTGACTGATACGAGTGTCGAGTGGCTAACACACTGAACTGTCATTCAGGAGATCGAGGTTCGATGCCCGCCATGGTTGACCATCATGACATGAGTTTTACGTGGTTTCCCTCTGTCTTTCAGGACAATACTAGTATGGTTCTTCAACAGGCCACGACCGACTCCTTCCCAACATCCAAAAACACCTGATAAATTAATGTTTCATCTCATCATCCCATCATCCTATATCATTCCATTTGCTAACGTCAAATGATGTTAGTCATCAGTACACTGTGTCCTTTAACCCAAAAGGAATGAATAAATTGAGAAATGTGATACAGTTTTCCGATTTTCAATACCTTAGTGACATTCATGTGCTGATATTGAATGACAATTTCGAGTATTTATGCAATTTCTCCAAATTGATGAGAAATACAGTAAATATTTGGTTACAGTATTTTGAATTGTTTCTTCTCTATTTTGAGTCTGTAACATTCTATGACCGGCACATGCAGCGCAGTGGTCAACGCGCTCGCTTCATGTGATCTGGGGAGCGAGGGGAATTTCGAACCCACTTCGATCCCCATCGCTGGCCATCTTTACAGGGGTTTTTCATGGTTTTCCTCTGTTGTCAATGGGCTAATGACGGGATGGTTCCTACAATGAGTCGGCCATGACCGCTTCCTTCCCACTATCCTTCATCTCATCATACCATCATCTCATTAATCATCCATCCGACGCCAGTAGATCTCGGTTATCATAACAGTGCGTCGTTGAACCCGATATATATATGTGTATTAGGGATAATTTCAGTCAACCGGAAAACCGGTTCTGAATCAGTTCCAGGTTCAATCGGTTCTGAAAAGAGAATCGATTCCTTCTGTGATAATTTTATTTATTTAGTGAAACCTCTATCCATCGTTTTTCAAGGGACCAGAAAAATAAAACCATCCATGCAGAAAAACGATCCATCCAGGAAAATTTTACATTGGCTATATGGGAGTAGGGTTGGATAAAATAACTGATAGAAGCAGGAAAACAATGGATGCGGGAACGATGCATAGAGGCTTCACTGTATTCATCATGTTGATTTGAGTTATTATGTATAAGAAATGGATGGTTTTCAAGTGGGTTGTTGCAATATAAATTGTATAGATATAATATACTAGTTCACGCGTGCATTATTCATTTGTCTTTCCTCCAAGCACATTGAAACCCCCCAAAATGTGAAGGAGAAAGACATGCGCATAAGTTTCGGATACACGAAATTTGCCGAAGATGACCGAATGAAATGATGACGCCTAAAAACAAGAAATAAACTTGCGCCAATGTAAGAGAGCGTCTAGATGAAAGTTTACTCTCATTTTCAACCAAGAAATGTCGAAGAATCGGTTCTAAACTAGTTATCCGGTTTTGATTTTTTGGAACCGAAGTTATCCCCAATATGTATATATATTCTATGATGGTTTATTTCTCCATCAGGAAAACTTACCGCCAGACGCCGAACATGAATGGCTCAAAAGCGTGTTCCTGCCATTTGGCAACGTTCCGTACGTGTCGATACCCAAGTTCACCGTCAGTCGCATGAACAAAGGATTCGCTTTCGTCGAGCTGGAATCTCCGGACGCTGTAAACCGAGCGGTAAAAGCTTTCGCCGCCCGAGGTTGTCTAATACCAACGCAAATGCCTCACGAGCAGCTGAGCAGTATTACCAACTTCGACGAGAAGCCACCGGAAGAGAGAGTTGCGGTAGTTGAAGAAGAAGTCGTGGATACGTTTCAAGATGTGGCAGCGGCAGGAAGAAACGGAGAAAATGTTGAAACTGAAATGGACATGGATGATGGTTTGATTAACAACGAAAAGATGGAAAATGAAGACGAAAGCGAAGATAAGGTTCCAAAAAATAAGAAATCGAAAGAAAACGAAGAAGACAACGAAGAAAAGTCGTCTAAAAAGAGGAAAGTCAAAGATAATGCAGAAGAGGAAGAAGAGAAGTTGACGTCGTCGAATAAGAGGAAACGAGACGAAGATGTCGAGGAAGATTCAAAAGACGAATCAGAAATAATGAAACATTTGAAACGGCGAAAGAGTAAAACTGAAAAAGAAACTGACGTTGTCAATATAGAAACCAATGAAGTCGAGGTCGATAAAGCAGTTGAAGGCGATGAGAAAGAGAACGAAGGGGAGTGCGAGGAAGGTGAGGACGAGATAAAGAAGAAGAAATCGAGACGACACAAGAAGAAGAAGAAGAAAGATGTGGAAGAAGCAGATCCAATGAATGGTCTACGCATATTGCCCAAGTAAGCTAGCAGTTCAGTATCACGTAACTATTTATTTATTTGTTCTTTATTATTTATATACATTGTTTGAACGTCAGTCACAGTTTTAGGTATAGTAATAACAACTAGTCTTAATTATTTCGTAAACCTAATTTAATATCATTTTGGTTACCTAGGGCTGTAGATTTAATTCAAGCACTGGATCACTTTATGAATAAAAAGTCGTGTAAAAGTTTTGTAAACCGTTTTGCGCAGGCTGGAATGGAAGCGTCTACGCAACAAGTACCTGAGTCTCCAGAAGTCGAAGATGACCGAGCTGAAACAGCACCTGTCACGGAGCCGTTGGGGCGGGAACTATTCCCAGGAGCCTCGGGAACATCACTCCGGAGCACCGAAACACAGCGGGGAAATCGAACAGGAGAAACCTGCGCAAGATCAACCGGCCAAACGGTTCAGTTTCGTGCCGGGCGTCATCGTTTCTATACGTACCAACGAACCGGTTGGCGATGTGAAGGCTTTCAAGGTATGTGTGC
This sequence comes from Brachyptera putata, assembly GCA_907164805.1. Classification (NCBI taxonomy): domain Eukaryota; kingdom Metazoa; phylum Arthropoda; class Insecta; order Plecoptera; family Taeniopterygidae; genus Brachyptera; species Brachyptera putata. The sequence goes on along the minus strand of OU015473.1, from coordinate 12,220,732 downwards.
TGTCTTGCCGTTGTTGTGTTTTATAGCGTGGTAGTTTGTAGAGCTGTGCGAGCAGGTTTTTTATTAGTTCGAGCGAGCAGAGAGATTTTCGCATGAATATCGAGCAAATTTCGAGCGAGCACACACATTGAAAGTAGATGTGCGAGCAGTTTTTTTCGAGCGAGCAAGTAAATTCGCTTGAATTTTATTTAAAATTCAAGAGAATTATGGCCGATACACTCGCACACGGGCGATCAGAGCGCACAAAAATGTAAGGGACATTTTTTCCTATATTGGTAGTATACAATGCGTCATATCTCTAGGCGGGATCAACATCGCAACCTAACCTAAAAAGTTAAAACATCGCGATTTGTGAAGTTTGGTGATTTTATTCTCGAAAACGTTTGAGACCCGAAATTTCGAGCAAATCTCTCAGCCTATCGAGTCGAGTTCGAGCACAATCTCTGCTCGACCTCGACTCGAAATTTTCGAGACTCGCACGGGCCTAGTAGTCTGAAGGGTACCGCTACACTGGAATGAGATTTTTACGACTAATGACGGTATTTATTTCCCTAATTCTCAAGAAAACGAGAAATTACCATCTTAGTATCAGAAATTATAATTCATTAATTACCGCACATGCAGCGTAGTAGTTAATGCGCTCGCTTGGTGTGATACGTGAGGCGAGGTGTTTTCGGACCCGGGTTTTTCGTGGTTTTCCTCTGTAGTCTAGGCTAATGCCAGGATGGTTCCTACAATATAGGCCACGACTGCTTCCTTCACAATATCCTTCCCATTACTCGAGAAACCATCATCTCATTAATCATCCATCCATCGCCATTAGATCTGCGCTATCATAACAGTGCGTCGTTGAACCCAATATGAAAAAGACAAAATTCATTTAATAATCCTCCAGGCTCTTTTACCGAGCTGATGATTGTATTATTTGTATTATTGAACACTTGCAGATGTGCTAGATGCACGGTGGCACGGTCTTTCTATCATTATATTATATTATTTTTTTGAATACTATTAATTCCTTGGCAGTTCTTGCACTTTCTTCAAGAGTGTTCCAATTCTCTACAGCCTTGATTAGTATTGTGTCCCGAGGGTCCCAGACTGTACTAGCGTACTCAAGTGTAGGTCTAATGAGTGTCAAGAATGCTTTGTTTTTAGTTTCTTTTCCTGTTCCCTTCAGTTGTCTCATAACAAAATTTAATGATCTAATCCCCTATTTTGACACCCTTCTAATATGTTCCCCCCACCCCAAGTTTTTATGCATGTATAATCCGAGATATTTATAACCGTCAACCTCCTCTAGTATACTTTCTCCCATTCTAAATGATGTCACTTCTTTATTCTTTTTACTTCTGGAGAATTGAACTACCTTACATTTTTCTACATCAAGTCCCATTAGATTTGTATTGACCCAGTCATTAATTTTATCTAAATCACTTTGAAGTTGCATTTCATCTTCCTGACTCTCAATTATCCTGTACACAACACAGTTGTCTACAAAGAGTCAGATTTTTGAATTAATATCAGTTTCTAAGTCGTTAATAAATATATTGAATAGTAAGGGTCCAATGACACTTCCTTGTGGTACCCCTGATGTGATTTTGACAAATTCCAAAAATTCCTCCCCTACTTTCACTTTTTGTGTTCTGCCCTGTAAGAATGCCTTTACCCATTTTGATATTTTCCCATTTTCTGTCATTTGTTTCAATTTTTTGATTAACAGGTCATGTGGCACTTTGTTAACTTGCCTTTTCAAAATCGAAAAAGATTGCATAGATTCTGCCCCCCTTATCTAATGTCTTGGTCAGTTCTTGTGTAAATCCCTGAAATTGTGTTTTGCATGAATGTCATTTCCGAAAACCATGTTGTCCCTCGAAAATCCCCCCGTTTCTATCAATGATTGTTTTAATTTCCAAGTCTATCAAGTGCTAGTTAGTAATTTTGCCTACTGCAGAAGTGAGACTCACTGGTCTGTAGTTCCCCACTTTTGCCCTTCCCCCCCCCTCCCTTTTACTATTGCCCGTTTCCAATCCTCTGGCACAGTTCCACAGTCTAACGAACTTTGAGATATTATTCCAAGATATTTAACAATTTCGTATCCTGCCATTTTTATAAAGTTGTTGTTGAGTTTGTCTAGCCCTGGTGCCTTATTATTCTTCAGGATATTCATTATTCTTTGAATTGAATTATCGGTAAATTTATGTTATTCCTGTGTGCTTCCGATTCATTAGCGTCCCCTTCTATCGCTCTACCCCTAACTATATTTTCTTTTTGAAAAACCTCCTTGTTGATCGTGAACTCTTCCATATTGATCAATTAGGATAGGCATGTCTTTGTTTCCTCCTTTAGTACTATTTATGTATTTATACATATTTCCCCAGCTTTTGTTATAGTCACGTTCATCCAACATCCCTCCATAAAATTCATCCTTAGCTCTTTTCTTTTCCTTGTTGAGTTCTGATCTTAGCCTTCTTCCTTGTATATCCTCTCCCTTCCCCCTATTTCTGTTATATAGTTCTCTACCCTTCTTTTTCATTGCCTGTTATAATATATTGGATCTGGATTATTTTTTGATATTAGTTTACTAGGCACGTACATCTCTATACTTTCCATGCAAATGCATTTAAACCTTTCCCATTTTATATCTACTCCCCCCTTCTCTGTTTCCCAGTCCCTTCTTCTACTTGCCAAAAATTCTCTAATTTTGTTCATCTTAGCCTTCTTGTAGCACCAAATCCTCTTTTTTGTTTCAACTTCGTGGTTTTTATGTAGTCCTATCAGTTCCACCGTTGGTATTTTGTGGTCACTTATGCCCATTTCGACCTGCGTCCTCACCCAGTTCTCTGGTGGCCTTACTAGAATTACATCCAGAAGGTTGCTGTCTCCTGCCCTCGTCTCCCGGGTCCCTACCCTAACTGTTTGTATGAAGCCTCCCTCATTCATAATCTCCGTTACAAGGTCCTGCCTCCTGCTTGCAATGCCAGCACTTCCCTCCTCCCAAGCTACCCCTGCTAGATTGAAGTCCCCTGCCAATATAACATTTTGTTCATGTTTACTTTCTCTTATCCTATCCTTAGCTGTTTCCAATATGTATTCGTTTGTATTTGGGGGCCTGTATCCGGCAATTATTGTATACTCTTCTGTTCCCCTTTTTAATTTTATTTCCCATTAGCTCTTCTTTCTCCGTCCAGACCACTCTTCCCGCTAATTCAGCTCTACATCCCACCATTATACCTCCTCCGTTTTTATTCCGATCTCTTCTAAATAGACTATCCCCCCACCCTTATTTCACTATCTGTGAACCCTCCATCTAGCCACGTCTCGACTGCTATGAAAATATCTGGATTTATAATTTCTGTTGTTGACCTAAATTCATCCAATTTGTTGCAAATGCTTCCACAGTTCACAAGTGTTATTTTTAGATTCGTTAAGGCCAGTGCCGGCCTAGCGCCTTTCACCCTGCTCCCTACATCTACCCCTGTATCCGTTCCCTCCATCATGTGTAGTCACTTCCAGTGTTGGGTAAGTTCCTCTAAAAAAGGAACTAGTTAAAAAGTCCCAGCTACTCAGTAGAAAAAGGAACTAGTTACAGTTACAGTTACTCAAGAAAAAAAGGAACTGAAAAGTTCCAGTCATAATAGAAGAACTTGGAAAGTTACCGGCGCGGAGTTTTTCTAGTGAGTGGGAGTATTTTGCCGAAAGGTTACCAAGGATTGCGGAGACAATGCTGCTGGGAACAAGGTTGAGGCGCGTGAGTTTCCTAGAAGTGCTAATGATATAGGACTGGATGGAGTCGAGGGTGTCTACCCACAATTTTACCCAGTTTTCCGATTAATATCGCTGAAATTTACTTACATGCAACATACAATAGAACAAAATAAATCTTGGCACCACCAGTTTAACTTGGATTTCTGAAGTACAGTCTGTGCAAAAGAACTTAGTAAGGAACTTGCAAATTGTTACAAGTTCCCTCAAAATAGTAATTTAGTTCCATTTAAGTTACTGCTGATTAAAAGGAACGAGTTCCATTTAAAGTTCCTAAAAAAGGAACGATTTCCCGGGAACTGGTTCCTTTCGATAAGTTCCTACCCAACACTGGTCACTTCTCATCTAAATGATTCATTTTCATCGCCACTCTTCCCAGAAGTTCCCCAATCTTCCTTGTCCACTCATTGTTCAAGTGAACGCCATCTCGGTGTTGGCTCGTGATCTAACACCCGGTTTCAATATAGAGTATACCTTGTTCTTCACACAGTTATTCATTCTGTCTGTTCACTGTGTCGCAGTGGTTATATTAGTGAAAATTTAGAACTGCGCATATTAAATCAATTGATAAAGAGGTAGTCTCCCAGTGGATACTGGGAGGGGAGAAGGGGGGAAGGCGCATCACAGCCCCGCAGGGATTTTTTTTCATAACCTTCACTTTTTTAAGTATCTTTGTTACTATATGGGGATATGTAGGCCTAAGGCTATAGTGCATTATTTGCGCCAAGTATACGCGTATTTATTATTGGGAGAAGAATATATATGGAAGAATCATTCAAATTATTGAGCATGAACATGAAATAATGTGGTTTGAAGAATATCGAGTTACTCATTGTTCAATTCTTCTTGATAACGTTCATTATTTGACAATATTCGTTATTTCACACGTGCGCAAATTGAAATTAAGAGCTGCATTTTTGAAGTTTAGAACTGCTCATATTAGGGTCAACTGCGCACTAATATAACCCCTGCTGTGTCGATTGACTCATTTTTTACCCCCTTTCTATATATAATTCCACTTATTCCTACTCTTCCTGCCCCAAACTTCTCTTTTGCTGACACTAATGAGATCTTGCAATCCCTTCTCCATTAGATCCTGTCCATCATGTCGTCTTCCCATTTCTACCAGGTTGTTCCCGCCTACGAATAAGATCACTCCCTTTCCTTTTACTTCTCTTTCTTTCAGACCGTCCACCACTCTTTTTATTCTTGAGACTCCAATCCCCGGCTGCACTTCCACTTCTACGTTTCCCTGAAGTTCCACTAGCCCCCCTTACTATGGAGCTACCCATAATCACTACTTTGGTTAGAGCTGCAGGGTTACGTCCTCTTTCTAGTATTTTGTCCATCAATTCTGTCAATGTTTCTCTTTCTATACAGAATCAGTTATGTTTACCTTATAACTCGTGGTCTATGGGAGACAAACTAATAGTAATTAATTATAATTTCTGAAATTGAGATGATAATTCTAGTTTTCTTTCAAATTGGAGAAATAAATATTAACATTAGGCCTATTATTTCTTTCAAATACAGTAACATCCAATATGACACAAAATTATTATTTCCTAATGTGGATGAAAGTAGAAATGTTTGGATGGGGCTCCACAAGGGCAATTTTATCACCTCAAATATATGAAATATATATAAAAATATGGTCATTATTCATTGAAATTTAATTTCAGAATTGTGGAGTCCTTTAATAGGTTTAGTTGGACTGTTGTGCTTGAAATGCTAGCCTGTGTATTTATTTGTTTTGTCTTGTTTGCCAGACTGAAGCGCGGAGCCACAACAACGTCCTCTACGTCGACCTTGAGGACGGCAGTACCGAGGCGTTTGTGCGGTGCTCGACCAGCGACGACGCACTCGCATTGTTGACCAAACGACCTTGGGCCAACATGTCCATCCTCGAAGGTCGGTACCCATTTTGACGGCACCATTGAGTAAATACATCCTTACGAGATGGAATGGCAGAGCCCTGGTTGAACAATGGTAGTGTAACGCCTCGTAATCCTGCTAGGAGCGCTGTCATCACTAAGAAAATGCTGTCTGCTGGAGCACTGTTGCGAGTGAATGCTGCTAGGAGCGCTGAGATCAGCCAACTTGTTGGTTGTTGGTGATCATATGCTCTGTCAAGCGGCATTGCCTATCTAGAGACTAGGCTACTCTATCTATGACGGAACTAATAAAATCTCACTAAAACGAAGGATGTAACGTTGACGTTCTGACAGTTTCAAGTCGTATCGTATTTTGAACCCAATGTACCTGCTTTACATGCTGTAAAGCGATGAAGAAGCAAGGGAAAAGATTGATAAGAACATAGAAATTCGTTCGCCCCAACGCAGATGATTGCATCTGTGATTTTCCCCGGTCTTATTGGTTCAATATTTCCAGATTCTCAAATGAGTAACATTTAAGTAGACCTAACGTTTGGGTTGGTAAGATTGTGAGTGTTGCCCCGTTCAAACAATCTTACCTTGTTTAAAATCAACTTATGGTTCACAAACTATATATTTAGTGAACACCAGATTCAAAATCAGAACCGAATTCCCCTCCCCCCCTCCCCCTCCCCCACCTCAAAGAGTGAGAAGTCTAAATGCCTTTCTGTTTTGAGAATGATATTCTCCTAATTGGCCTATATTCTCAAATTTTCATGATTTTATGACTAAATCTCGCAAATTTCGACTCATCCCCACTGCTAGAACACTGCTTTTCTTTTACATTTTTGTTCGACATATATTATATTGTACTGCTACATTTTTTTAAAATGTTTTTCAGAGACTGAATGAAAATACGGTAGTGAGTTTTGTGTGTGGTTTACAGGGCAAGCGGAGGCGGATTATTGGGAGAAGATCTCAAGGGACCGAGAACAGAAGATGAAGGGTGCGTTCTCAAGTCTACCGAAGAAGAGGGGGCGCGACAAGCTACTCAAGAAAGCAGAGAAGGCGCTCGGAAAGCATATACGTTTCGACGAGCATGAGTAACTAGGATACTGTTAGTTCCATCGTCCGATCGAGGAGATTGTATTATATTGGAGGTGTAACTCAGTGGTGAAAGATCGTCCCACTTGATCAAAATAAGAGCCCGCATCTTAGCTAGAATATTTTTCTTCGAAATACGTATATTTAGGGTGACAGCATTCGTAGTTAGGGTCCACTCCCTACCAATGTTGTTACAGTAAACCCTCGTTTATCCAAACTCGGTTAATCCGAAATTTGACATATTTCGAACTTGCCAGCGGTCCCCGGCCGAAAGTATAGGCATTTCAATGTTAATTAATATGATTAATCCGAATTTCGGTTAAACCGTAATTCCAACTAATATTTCGTCCCTTCAATAGCTTCAACACTGATTTCGGATTGGATAATCCGAAATAATTCCAAGATATTCCTTGAAATAATCATCATTTTTCCAATTTACGTTCTTCTCTTCCTTTTACGCGTAAAAATTGATCGTGATCTTTCTAACACGCTATCTACAAAGCAACTGTTGTCACTTGTCAGCCACTCAGCTCGCTGCGCGGGAAGGTAAGTTATGGGATGGCTGTGGTAATATTCGTGTATAGCCGGTACCGTTCGGCTGTTTTCGCTATGGGTTTGACCTTGTAGTTGTAGCTTGCTCCAAGTTCAATGACATAATTCCAGGAATTTGCTTTTCAGTTCAGTGACACTGCGCTCTATTGTTGTCAACTTTTATTATATGTGCTTTCTGAGAATAGGCCTAAACTCTAAAGTATTAAAATTTATATTCAAGATGTCTAAGCGAAAACACAATGAACTAACTCTCGCAAAAAAAGTGGAACTATTGCGGGAAATAGATAAGAAGGAATTGCCCAAAGTGTTGAATAAATTAAATAATCCAATTTTTTGAAACTGCATGAATCTGTAGTCCGAAGAATATTAAATGACATGCCTAGTGATCATCAATATTTAAATGTGTTATAAAATGACAGCATTTGGGCTAAAGAAACTGTGAAGTGTGACAGAAGTGTACCACATGTCCACCTCGCGTCAACAGCATGCACGCTCAGAACGTACATCAAGGCCATGCGTAGATGATGATGATGATGCACCAGTGAGGCGCCTCACGACGGTTTCTAGCACGTATCGACCCGTGGTATGGCTTTACTGGAGTGCAATATGAAAACGACAAAATTCTAATTGGGAAAAATGTGATTTTTTTTCATTTTTTTTTCGGTTAATCCAAATTTTTATAAATCGAAATATTTTTTTTTTGGGTCTCTTGCATTTTGGATTAACGAGGGTTTACTGTATTGCTCTATCATGAAATTAATTCCCAACATTCGACTAGACACATCTAATTGTGAGGATATTATTCATTAATTGCAATTTACCGCAAGTCCGTGGTGTTTGTAGTTCTTGTGATATATGTTGCCAAAGTACACCCTGTAAATCTGTCCAAGATGCGGGCTGTTGAAGGCAACGGTGGCCATGATCACTGCTCAAGCTGATTGTTGTCAGGTTTGGGCCTACCGGAACTTGTTCTATATTCAAAACCTGAATTAAAGGCCTTCTATATTATGACTTGATGTAATACGTAATAAAAAAGGTGTTCAAAGTCAAAAGTGACGTTGATTAATCAATTTTTTGTGATTATCGATTCATGATCAATTGTTGTTGTATTACCGTACTTCACCATTGAAAAAATAATTAGTTGATAATCGATTGTTTGGTTACTGTACCTTTTAACTGCCGAGTTTTCTGACAGCAGATGTACACCCTATGCTGGGTAGTTGTAGGAATCTAGCATAGTTTTAGTTGTGACGGCCTATATTTATGTGAAATACAGCATCTTGTAGCTAACTACTATAAACAGGAGCTGCAAACTCCAGATCAACAACTACGGGATTATAAACGCAAAATTACACATTCTTCATTTTGAGGCAGTAAGTTGTCCAAATACCACTTATTTTCTATAGTTATTCGAGGAAAGAGATAACGATTCTTTTCAACTTGACATTTGGTTCCTCCAGTTACCCAGTTCGGTAATTTTCAAGTCACTTTTCAAAAATCATGTTTCACACGATCCAGCTCAGTATCTTAAAATCATGCAAATTTTCATGAATTAGCGAAGTGTAGCTAAATACTCCGAAAAAACCATTAATTGTGAAAAATAGTGAAATGACAAATAGAATATGTTCAATTAATCGAACTACCATGGAGAGTATCACAAATATATATCCTTGGAAAATATTTGGACTTAATAGTCCATTTCATTAATGGTAAATTCCTACATCTCTGCCACCGATGCGTAGTTATTTTTCAGAAATCACCGCAGTTTGTACAAATAGTTCCAGTTGTAGCAACTGGAATTATTTGGAATTGGGCCTATTTCTCCATAATTTTTACAACACACCACAGGGAAAAAATTAAAAGCAAATGGAAAATTAATAAATATTCTTTTTCGATTCTTTTCTAGGTCTCGGCCTAGGTGGAGTAGGCTCTGCTGCAGTTGCTTGGATTTCATCTTCACTAGTCAGTACATTACTAATAGGGTTGCCAATCGATCAAGAGAACGTAAACGATACCGAAATGTGCTATATCAAAAATCGATCGAAAATATTGGAATATCAGGAATTCCATTCGATATCGATCGAAATTATTGAAATATTCCAAGGTCTGAATTGTGTTCATTTAGTCATCTGTAATTTCTTTGTAGGGCGCAGTGCCTTTGCGTTGGGTCGAAATGTACACTTCCAGCATCAACAAATGACTGACCCATACCATAGAATAAAAAAAAACATTCTATGCCCATACAGAATACATCTCACACAACTGACACCCCACTGTTTATTCGCTCGATATCTAATTCACTTTCGACATCGGAGTAACCGAAAATCGAATTAATTGATTCATATCGGAGTAACCGAAAATCGAATTAATTGATTCGATATCGAAAATCGATCGAAATACTCGATATTGAGTGGCAACCCCAATTATTGGCCTATTGTTGTCGATATCAGAATCATGATAAGAACTGGACTCATGTGTTGGGATAAGTTTCTCAATATCGGTCGAAGAAAGCTATCAATATTCACCATTTTCACTCATGTCGGAATCAGATAGAGTCGTTGACAGAAATGCCGTGTATATAAACGCTTCGAGATGTATTCGTAGACCTACTTACAGTATACTCGGGAAACAATGTGGCAGCATCGAGTCCCATGGTGGTGGGACCAACTTGAGACATATTTAGCCGACATTGACGGAAAAATTCATTTGAAAACAATGCCGCCAAAAGTCATGCATAGGGAATTTATTTAAATGCAACTACAGTAGTTGCATTAACTTCCGAGGATCATTATGAAACAGTAATGAATGTTGTTTGGCACCAAAATACCGGCAAATTTCAATAATCATCATTTATTTGTCATTTAATTACATGATTCAATGAATAATTAATTCATCCCTAAAGTGACTGATGAATTTATGAGAATTTAACAATTCGGATGTTATTAAATATCAACAGCTATGATTCAATAGCCTGAGGATGTTTATTATCTGAGAATACATCTAAATTGGTCTACAATATTCATCATCATGAAGAAATAGTGAAATACCAACACAATAAAAAAGCATACATACTTCTAGCTTAGAAACATCAAAAGAAATACTAATATATAATTATTTCAACAGATAAAAAATGTGTCACTCAACTCACAGTTCTTTCGTATTGCCCCGATCTTGAGACTCTCAAACAATTTATCTTCCATATCCGCCACCCCCACCCCTACTGAACCCTCTACCCCCTCCTCTGCCCCCTCCGCCCCTTCCTCCTCCAAACCCTCCGCCTCTTCCTCCTCCGAACCCTCCGCCCCTTCCTCCTCCGAACCCTCTACCCCTTCCTCCTCCGAACCCTCTTCCGCCCCTGGCTCCTCTTCCGCCTCTCTTCGGACCTGACTTGGAAGAGTCTGATGTGAACATCCTCAGGGGCAGTAACTTGGCAGGATTGATGTATAACTGAAATGAAAGAAGTTTCGATTATATATCGGCTACATTCGTCCAACAACCTCGAGAGGTTCACCTTTCGCAGGTGAAGCTATGAAAAAGCACAACTGTCTAGGAATGCAGCATCAAAAATATGAACTGATATATATGAATTGGGGGAAAGAGAAAGTAACCAGCGGCTTACCACGGCAGTAGCCGTAAACTTCGTTTGTTTTGCCTAGTGAATATATATGCCTTCTGTCAACGTAAACTCCACGATGAGTTTTTACTACTAATTGGTACTTTTTTTTATATTGGGTTTAACGACGCACTGTTATGATAACTGAGATCTAATGGCGTCGGATGGATGATTAATGAGATGATGGGATGATGAGATGAAGGTTCTTGGGTATAATGGGAAGGATAGTGGGAAGGAAGCGGTCATGGCCGACTTATTGTAGGAACCATCTCGGCATTTGCCTAGACTACAGAGCGAAACCATGAAAAACCTCTGTAAAGATGGTCGGCGGCGGGGATCGAACTGGGTTCGGAATTCCCCTCGCCTGCCGGATCACATGAAGCGAGCGCGCTAACCACTATGCTGCATGTGCCGGTAAATTGGTACTATTATTACTACTAATTAGATTAGTAGTAGCACCCGATTCATACAATCATCTAGGCCTAGCCTCCTAGACTACTTTCCTAGGCTTGTAAGCATTGTCATGGTCATACTGAAATATTCATAAACAATTTTTATGGTAATAAATGAAAAAGTGGTAGGGCCTGGCTGACTCTTGAGGAGTGGAAAAGTTGAGGAGTGGAAAAGTAGTCGGCTAAGCATGAAAAGATAGAATTATTCAGACAATACCCAACAAAATCCTAAATAGGGCCTGGATTGGTTACAGTCAGGCCTAGGCCTACAGTTAAAACAGAGGTCTACTTAATGATAATATCACAGGTCTGTCATCAACTAGCAAATTCTTACCTTCTGGTTCACTGCAAATGAGCTGGCTTTCATATTGTCACTCAATTTAATGGAAACATAAAAGTCTCGTAGGTTTCCGAAAATCTCGTCAATCTTTCCAATTTGGTTTTTGTCTTCAAGGTAAATGGGAGCGTTGAAGTATGGCACATCTTCAAGTTCTACTTTACACACAAGGTCGTCTTGGGCAGTGTGTACGAAATAACCAAGAGGTTTAACATATTCGGGAGGACCCTGATCTTCGTAACGTCCGCCGCCTCCAAAACCTCCTCTACTGCCCCTGAAACCTCCACCTCCTCGTCCACGACCTCGGAATGACATGATCCTTGAAATAAAAGTAAGATTCTGTAGTCTCAAATTGTTAGCTGAACTTCAGCATGTTTTCATTGTCAATTATAGGTTATGTTACCCGGTTTCTATAGTCGTAACCAATTTTACAAGAAACTTTTGTGGAGTAGAGGAATATTTTGTAGTAAAATTCGAAGAAATAACAATCAGATCGAAAATACATTATGATTCGCTTACCTTATTTAAAAATAAATACTAATTATAAACTTTTCTCAAGAGTATCTCGTACACGTGTGGTGTTAGTTGGCGTCAACAAGTAGGCTTACTCAAAGAGAATGGCTTACAGGCCTAGCCGGGCTAGGCCGTGGGAATAGGTTGTGGGTCGGGGCGTGGGAATAGACACTTCGAGCATCGAAGTGTCTATTCCCACGCCCCGACCCACAACCCGGGTCTTGTACGAGACTGCGCGAGTCTATTCACACAACTCATGAAGCGCACACTACCGCTAGTATGTTCATTTGATCAAATCGTCGTGAGATGGCTCTGGACTCACTCAAAGCGGACTCGGGCGGGAAATAGAAGGTGCCACTTTCTTTTTCCCACCAACAGCTAGATTATACGGGGTATGAATGAAGGTGATAATGAAACGACGAAGAAATTCAAGGTGGAAGGACGTTTACAAAAACCCAAGTCTAATGTGGGACTCGAATCACGCCCAGCCTGACTTCGGTTTCTATCGCAATGTATGTGGTAAGATGACTAGAGGCTGGTGCCACTTTCGTTGCTAAACATTGATACAAATAAATGCGGTTACACCTATAAATCCTCCTAGGGGTACACTTCGTTGGCAATTACAATGGAGGGAGGGTTGTAGTGGCATTAAGTATATAGGTGGTTATCATTAAACAAGTGATAAGCGCCTAGGGATTTTTTTTTTTAATAACATCAGAACTTGATACAAAATCATTGTTCCCCAATTAAGGCTATGGATGGACGATTAGATCGTTTGAACGGGGCACCACAAGGGCGATCTTACCACCCTAAATCAATATATTTATGAATCGCACATAATACATGACACATGATGTATCATGGTCATACATACCATGTGTTAATGTGTGATTCATATATATTGATTAGTGAATATTAATACTATTTGGTTTGCCGTTCAATTTGATTTTCAGACCTAATATATATATATTACATATATATATATATATATATATATATATATATATATATATATATATATATATATATATATATATATATAATAGACCTAATATATATATATATATATATATATATATATATATGAGCATTAAAAAATATGAAGCTAGAATAATACGACAGAAATTTACTCACTATATTTCTCGACTATAGGAAACATATAGAACAGAATTATATAAAATATATAGCAAAGATAGGGAAGCAGGTTACGCGTAGGCGTAATGGAACTATAATGTGATGATAAAGATGATGGCCGCAACAGATGGTTGCCAGGGCTCTCTGTGTGGAATCTAATGAACTACGTGAGAACGCTTGGTGTGCCCGTTCTGGCGAATAGCCATGGCCGTGTTGCGCGGCTATTCGCAAGACCCACACAACCCGTTTGTGGGAATAGAGATTGTGGGTCTTGCTGGCATGACCGGTTGTGGGAATAGCGTATGTGCGTTTTGCCGGCACGAACGGTTCTTGGGAATAGTAGTGGAGGTTGCTGGATGCACAACCCGCACGAACATTCGTGGGAATAGGGTCGGCCTTCAGCGAAGTTGTAAAAATCCCTCTTCAATAAACAAGGCAGTGATTGAGCGAGTGGCAAATTTGGCAATTGGCATTTGGCATCTGAAACATGGCGTCAAAACGTAAACTTATAGTTCCCCCGGTAAAGATAAAACCTCTTGTCGATGAATTATATGATATTGATCCTATTTCAGAAGATGAAGAACCGGGTAAGCCATCAAGTGTTTCATTGTATCATTGAAGGGTCAAGTGTCAAAAATATATACTGTGTATTGCTATTTGCTGCAGACATAAAACGATAGGCCTACCAGACATAACCTATAATGCTGTCATGATTATTGTTTATTGATTTCAGTTCCCATTAAAAAAGAAAAAGCGAAGGTTCATCGTCTTTGTCCTTATCTAGATACTATCAACAGGCAATATCTAGATTTTGACTTTGAAAAGCTATGCTCAGTGTCGTTGTCAAGAATCAATGTCTATGCGTGTCTCGTTTGTGGCAAATATTTCCAAGGACGTGGAAACAATACTCATGCATACACGCACAGCGTTGGAGAAAGTCATCATGTGTTTCTCAATCTACATACTCTGAGATTCTACTGTCTACCTGATAACTATGAAATCATTGGTAAGCCAACAACCTAGGCACTGATTTTACAAACATACCCTGCTCTTAGTTTTGAACCACGTTCTCATTATATCTTGTTTCCCTTCTCAGATTCATCGCTGGATGACATTAAATATGTTTTGAACCCTACATTCACCTCAGATCAAATCATTCAGATGGATAGAAGTGATAAGATGTCTCGGTCTATCGATGGTACGATGTACTTGCCAGGTATTGTTGGTCTCAATAACATCAAAGCCAACGATTATTGTAACGTCATTTTACAGGTGAGCTCCAGAAATAACTTTACATACAATAATTTGTATACATTGAATGGCCGGGTAGGCCTATTGAAGCATTGGGATTTTAACTCTAGTTTCTTCTGTAACAAGTTGGGCCTATAGGCCTATGTCACCAAAAAATAATTTTAAAAAATAATGAAGATTTTTGAAAATTTTCAACGAAAAGAATTTTCAGGAAAATTTACATATATTAGTCTTACCAGAAGACCACATACAAACAGCTCAACACAGTTATGTTACTTATTTGTACAATGGCTCGAAACACTAACTAGTACGAAACCCAACGCTGACTCGTTGCGTTACAGGCGTTGTCTCACGTGACTCCGCTCCGCAATTACTTCCTGCGGGAGATCAACTACGCCCGGATCAAGCGGCCTCCCGGCGACAGTTCGTTCCTGTTGGTCCAGCGGTTCGGGGAGCTGATGAGGAAGCTGTGGAACCCGAGGAACTTCAAGGTTCACGTCTCGCCGCACGAGATGCTTCAAGCCGTCGTGTTGTGGAGCCGGAAAAAGTTCCAGTTCATCGAACAAGGTTACAAACAACCGTATTGTCCCGAATACAAGCCGAGAGTTTTTCTCGAAATTGCGAGTCCAAAAGTCACCCTCAGCTTATATGCGGATCTCATCCTAAAATCGGTCAAAAACACGTTGTTCACTAAACGAGTCCAAAAGTCACCCTCAGCTTATATGCGGATCTCATCCTAAAATCGGTCAAAAACACGTTTTTCACTAAATATAATTGGGCGTGCTACTTGTGCACACTCTTAACAACGGAACTTCAAACTGCAAAATATTGCACTAAAAACACCTTTAATAAATGTTTTATCATGAATACAAAGCATGATTTTCCCAATTTTATTTGACGCGTAGTAATAAACATAGACACGTTAAGCTGTTAGCTGTCAGAACTTGTCAGAACTTGACGAGTTGGCGGGCCATATGACGATCACGCGTCATCGGCACTAGCCGAGTACACACGATCGTGAGGCCCCTCTTAATGGTTTCTCTCACGCAGTTGGCATATCTTCCTCACGCGCGCAATACGAAATTGACTAAATTCTAGCTTGGAAGAGTGATGATTTACGTGGAAAAGGAGAGAAACCCTTTTTTCAATTGTTGATCTAAAAGTGTGGGGGGTCGGCTTATATTCGGGGCAATATGGTAGTTTCTATACACCTAGAGATGAGATCGAGTAGGAGTTCATAAATTCAGCAGCCAGCCATACGTTTGCCTAAACTGTGGGGATTATCGAAAAAAATACGTTTGGACCAATAATTTGACATATTAAGGCGGTGCTTATAAAAATAGAGAAATTCATCTTTACTATTTTTTTTCTTCATCACGTATAAGTGTATTTCAATAAAAAGTATGGTATATCACACCCAAGATAATATCATGCTCTTTAATTAATATGACATTCTACCAGTATTTCTGTGAATTCAATCAGTTTTAAGATAATATGTCAATAAATTTCATCACATTCTTGATATTTATTGGCGTAAAACTGGTTGAATTAACAAAATTAGAATGTCATAATAATTGAAGAGCATAAAATTGTCTTGGGTTTGATATACTTTTTATTCAAATACACTTGTTCGTGATGAAGAAAGAAATAGTAAAGATGAATTCCTCTATTTTCAGAAGAACCGTGCATCCACCCTCTTGAGAGTCCACAGGAGTTGATTTAGCGGAATATCAGTTTTTCGGTGATAACTTTTGAACAGTATGAAAAATCGAAATTGTGAAAAAGAAGAGACGTAGATATTTTCAGTACCTTCCAAGATGATGTAGGCCTATAACTAAACATCTCAAATCGCTACATTGTCAAGCGTATAGACCTAGACCTACGGTTAAAAAACACATTTTTATTCGATATGAGATGAATGGTTATTAGTAGGGTTGCCCTTTGATATGAATTTCATGATCGATGATCATTGGCTTCATATCGATAATTAACTAGAAAAATAATCGATATTTCAGATAAGTATCGATAATTAACTTGAAGTGATTGATAATCGATGATATCGATTATCAATTTGAATAGCATGTGACCCATAGAGTAATTATAGTGGTGTCAGCTTCCCCTTTCCTACCACCATAAATCACACCAAGTCCAACATTGAAGTCATTGACAAGCAGTTCACTTTGAACACCAAGAGTGTCCACCAATCGTGTTACAGAAATGTTCCTGCCTTACTCTTTCATTGGATAATTTTGGAAGTAAACACTGAACAATCATATAAAAATGATGAAATACACGTTGATTATCGATTGAATCGATTATATCGATACATTGATACTAAAAACACTTTCGTTTATCATATCAAACAAGTGATTATCGATACATATCGATATATCGAATATCAACTGGCAACCCTAGTTATTACTTACACCATCTTGAAGGTATTGAATATATCTGTATTTACTCTTTTTCAGAATTTAAATAGGTCTAGGCCTATGTCATGCCGTTCAAAAGTTATCACCAAAAAACTGATATTCCGCTAAATCAACTCCCGTGGACTGTCGAACCTGCGTGTTCATTCAAAACAGCTGGTTGTGAACCCGTGAATCTAGACTATTTTGTTAGAATCAAAATAAAAGTGTTACTACGGTTGTGAAAGTAATAATAATAATATATTAGGTTTAACGACGCACTGTTATGATAGCGCAGATGCCGCCCCGGTGGCTAAGTCAATTATCGCTAGCGGTAGTAACTGAAGTCACCGTTGGGCGTGGGTTCAAGTCCCGCATAAGGCATGGGTTTTTGTAAACGTCCTTTCACCTATCATCACTTCATCGTTTCATTATCATGCGCTCATTCGTACCCCCGTATAACCTAGCTGTTGGTGGGGTCGTTAAGCAACATTAAAAAAAAAAGGTAGATAGATAGTGCAGATCTAATGGCATCGGATGGATGATTAATGAGATGATGGGATGATGAGATGAAGGTTTCTTGGGTAAGGAAAGGAAGCGGTCTTAGCCTATATTGTGGGAACCATCCCGGCATAAGCCTAGGCTACAGAGGTAATCCACGAAAACAACCTTTAAAGATGGTCGGCGGCGGGGATCAAACCGGGTCTGAAACCTCCCCTCGCCTCCCGGATCACATGAAGCGAGCGCGTTAACCACTGCGCTACATGTGCCGGTAGGATTACATGAAGCGAGCGCGTTAACCACTGCGCTGCATGTACTGGTGATTGTGAAAGTTCACAGCGTGGTAGCTTAGACGTCTAGCCGATACCTTCCTAGAGAACCACACAAACGCTGAATATGCGTTGTATGATGAGCGAGATATCTATAAACTTATAATTTATAAAGTAAGATCTAAAATTCTACACACCTTGATCATATAAAATATATTACACTCAACACCAATGAATCTAGGGAGCCGTGAATATGAACACTGCTACATTTTTCTGCTATTATTTCTATCTATTCGATGAATAAAGCACATGTATTACATTATTTTCTTCAAAACGGCTGAGCCGCATTGCATACAGATTTGTAATTATATGTATCACTTCCGTATCTACATCTGAGGAAAATTTGAATTACTGATATATTAATTGGTGAGATTTTATTTTTAAATTTTTCTGCTCAGCCTAATCTTATGGGGTTTTTAGAAACTTTGAGATGACGTTTCCTAAAAATGGTCCAACAGATATGACCCAAAAACTATAGGGTTCTGAGTTGGATGAGTTTGCGTTTACAAAAAAAGTTTCATATTGATCGATCAAACCCTGCAACCTGTGCAGTGCTTACAAACAAACAAAATTAAAAAAAAACACGGACAAAGCTCCGTAACAGTTGAGTGGAAACCTTCGCTAACGCTCATCTAACTAGATGATTCACCTCCCTCTCTCAGGTGACCCGATCGACTTCCTCTCGTGGTTCCTGAACGCCCTCCACCTGGCGCTGAACGGGACAAAGAAGTCCGACTCGTCGATCGTTTACCGCAGCTTCCTCGGATCGATGCGGATCTACACGCGCAAGATGCCGCCCATCGAGCTGGACGAGGAGTCCAAGGCGGCGCTGGCGCTGACGGACGAGTACCGAGAGAAGGCGACCGACTCGCCCTTCTTGTACCTGACGTGCGACCTGCCGCCGCCGCCCTTGTTCAAGGACGAGTTCAGGGAGAATATCATACCGCAGGTGAGGTCTGCGTACGGGCTGGGGTGGTGTCGAAAATACAATCTTTTTAGCGTAAGGGCCAAACTGATTCATCCACTAAGCCCCAAGAGTCAAGAGTAGCTACTGACATCTTGTGGGAGCTACATAAATCTCATTAATCGTAATTTTTATGTTTAATTCCATTATGCAAATTACCTAGGCCTATATGTCACTTATTGTAAATTGTTAGGATAAAATTTATATCGTTAACTAGCTAACACGGCAAACGTTGTTCTGCCATCGGAGTGATTAGACGAGCTTTAGCGAGGATTCAATTTGACATACTGAAAAAAATTGGGGTTCGTTTTTATGTTTTTTTTTTTTTTTTTTTTTTTTTTTTCATGATTTTTTGTCGGTTCTCCACAGGTCAAACGGCTACATCTATCAACCTCAAACTTTTTTTCAATATGGTTCCTCATCTAACTTAGATCTGTATAGTTTTGTGGCATTATCGGGGAGTAACTTTTTTTTTATGAATTTAAGAAATTTCAAAAATTCCCATTAGAATAACATGGCGGAAAAAAAAGAAAATCTTTTTATTTTCCCCAAAAAATGAAATTTTGCGTGAAGTTGGATTACATTTTGATACACATTTCTAAAAATTGTCAGCTTGATCGGGTCAGCCATTTTGAAGAAAACAAATAAAATGTGCTAAATTGGTACCACTCGAAGCAGTTCTTAACCATTACTACCCATACTATTACTATCCGCTCGTCTAACAACGCATATGGCGTTTTCCTAGTTTGTAGTGAATGTTGGTTGTTGATGTAAAAATAAGGTGCCGGAAGGCGGATGGTGCGCCATCTAGCGTGTAGCCTCGCAAATGTTGGCGAGCGCGGCGGACATTGAGTAACGCCGTCAATGTCATTGAACAACGCCAATACTGGTGTTGTCCTTGGAGTGCCAATTTTTTGGATATTGCTCATAGGAGAAAGCTCGGCGGAAGATCTCGTATACTTTAGGACCTTCTATCAGCCCTATCGAATGTGCGTGAGGAATTTCACGACACTCGGTCGAGCCGTTTTGGAGGAGTTCATCCTCTAACATGTGACACGAGCTTTTTATATATATAAGATTACAGTTAAAATGTTCAATTTCATATGTAGGCCCTACGTCATTTATTATGTTTCTTAATTGAAGTTGTACCACGGTGTGTTTTTGTTGATTCCGCAGGTTGCGTCTTTAACCATAGTGGCGCACCGGATTGACGTGCTCACCGACCGTTGACGTCTTGTACCCCGTTGCTCTGGACGCATAGGTCGTTTCACCATAGTGCTCTTTACCAATTGCGTCTTGGGTTTCTCCGACAGTTGCGTCATTTCACCACGTTGCGTCTTGCACCGACGGTTGCGTCTTTTACCCACGGTTGCGTCTTTGCACCGACGGTTGCGTCTTTCACCCACGGTTGCGTCTTTTACCCACGGTTGCGTCTTGTACCCACGGTTGCGTCTTGCACCGACGGTTGCGTCTTGTACCCACGGTTGCATCATGCACTAACGGTTGCGTCTTGCACCGACGGTTGCGTCTTGCACCGACGGTTGCGTCTTGTACCAATGGTTGCGTCTTGCACCGCCGGTTGCATCTTGTACCAATGGTTGCGTCTTGCACCGACGGTTGTGTCTTGCACCGACGGTTGCGTCTTGCACCGACGGTTGCGTCTTTTACCCACGGTTGCGTCTTGCACCGACGGTTGTGTCTTTCACCGACGGTTGCGTCTTGTACCAACGGTTGCGTCTTGTACCCACGGTTGCGTCTTGCACCGACGGTTGCGTCTTGCACCCACGGTTGCGTCTTGCACTAATGGTTGCATCATGCACTAACGGTTGCGTCTTGCACCGACGGTTGCGTCTTGCACCGACGGTTGCATCTTGTACCAATGGTTGCGTCTTGCACCGACGGTTGCATTCTGTACCAATGGTTGCGTCTTGCACCGACGGTTGCATCATGCACCGACGGTTGCGTCTTGCACCGACGGTTGCGTCTTTTACCCACGGTTGCGTCTTGCACCGACGGTTGTGTCTTGCACCAACGGTTGCGTCTTGTACCCACGGTTGCGTCTTGCACTAATGGTTGCGTCTTGCACCGACGGTTGCATCTTGTACCAGTGGTTGCGTCTTGCACCGACGGTTGCATCATGCACCGACGGTTGCGTCTTGCACCGACGGTTGCGTCTTGTACCAACGGTTGCGTCTTGTTTCCAGGTGAACTTGTACACTCTGCTGCAGAAGTTCAACGCCCAGAACGAGAAGGAGTACAAGACATACAAGGAGAACTTCATGAAACGGTTCGAGATCACGCAGCTGCCGCCGTACATCATTCTCTACATCAAGGTGAGATCTGTTTCACTTTCTCTTAGGCAAGACGTGGACGGTCCTCGATCCTGTGTTTTTTTTTACACTAAGCAAACGCAGAATATGGGTTGTAAGATGAGCGAGAAATCCATATAAAGTATAATCAAAAACTCCACGCACTTTGATTCATATAAAATGAACTTCATTCGATACCAACGAATCTAGAGAACTGTGAATCTATCACTTCAACATTCATTTTTCTGATATTATTTCTATCTATTCGATGGATAAAAAACATTAATTAGATGAGCGTTAGCGAAGATTTCCACTCAACTCTTACGAAGCTTTGTCCTATTTTTTTTTTTTTTTTTTTCTGTGGGCACTGCACAGGTTGCAGGGTTTGACTGGTCGACATGAAACTTTTTCTGTATACGCAAACGCATCCAACTTAGAACCCTATAGTTTTGGGGTCAAATCGGTTGGACCATGTTTTAGAAACATAATCTCAAATTTTCTAAAAACCTCATAAGATTGGGCTGAGCAGAAAAAATTGAAAAATAAAATCTCACCAATTTAATTTAAATACGAAATATGCAATAGGAACCAGCCGTTTCGAAGGAAATAATGTAATACATGTTCATCAAAAAGGCCTAGACAGAAATAATTGCAGAAAAATGTTGCAGCAATAGATTCACGGCTCCCTAGACTCTTTGGTATCGAATGAAGTATATTTTGTATGATCAAGGTGTGTAGAGTTTTAGATTTTAATTTCTAGTTATCTCGCTCATCACACAACGCATGTTTGGCGTCTGAAATTGATACGATTTCTAGTTTTCTCTAAAATGAGGGAAATAAATATTGTCATCATTCATTAAAATCTAGTTTTAGGGTTGTGATGTCCTTTAAGAAACTGAAGGCAAGATGGCAAGTCGGGTGTGGGTTCTAATCCCGCATAAGGCATGGGTCTTCATAAACATCCTCTCATCACTTGTCGTTCCAGCATCATTCGCTCTTCTAAATCACATACAGTGTAGCCTCTATCCATCGTTTCTCAAGGGACCAGGAAAATGAAACCATCCATGCAGGAAAACGATCCATCCAGGAAAATTTAACATCAATAATATGTGAGTGGGGTAAGAAAAAATGAATGATACAAGCAGGAAAACAATGGATCTGGGAACGATGCATAGAGGTTTCACTGTATTTGTTTTTTGTACCGGTATGGGGTTAAAGACATACTGTATTGATGACTACGGTCTATTGGCGTCGGTGACTAATATATGAGATGATATGTTCTTTAATCAATTACAGTAAACCCTCGTTAATCCGAAATCGAAGGGACCTAAAAAAAATGATTTCGGTTTATAAAAATTCGGATTAATCAAAAAGTAATTTTTCCCGCTCAGAATATAGTTAATTTCGTATTGCGCGCTAGAGGAAGCTGTGTCACCGGCTGAGACTACGTGATAGATCCGTTGCTAAGGGCCTCGCTGATCGTGTGTACTCGGCTATCTCCGTGACGCGTGATCCTCATATGGCCCGTTTCTATTGGCGCTCGGCCGTCCCGAGTCGGACGAACGAGTGTTCCGAGCTCAGACTTCGTCGAGGTCGACTGCATTCGGTACACAAAGCATGGAACAGCTGAGCATGCTTCTACTCATTCTTACGCGTCGAATAAAAAGGATGGAAATTGGGAAAATAGTGATAACTTCACGGAATTCACTCGGATTATTTCAAATTATCCAATACGAAATCAGTGTTGAAGCTATTGAAGGGACGAAATATTAGTTCGAATTACGGTTCAACCGAAATTCGGATTAACCATATTAATTAACATTGAAATGCCTATACTTTCGGCCGGGGACCGCTGGCAAGTTCGAAATATGTCAAATTTCGGATTAACCGAGTTTGGATTAACGAGGGTTTACTGTAGTTGTTTTTGGATAATGGGAAGGAGTCGATCGTGGCCTGTTAAAGAACCGTCCCAGTATTGAACTGAACGACAGAGGGAAACCACGTAAAACCTCTGTCAGGATGGTCGGTCATAGC
Source organism: Brachyptera putata (assembly GCA_907164805.1). Classification (NCBI taxonomy): domain Eukaryota; kingdom Metazoa; phylum Arthropoda; class Insecta; order Plecoptera; family Taeniopterygidae; genus Brachyptera; species Brachyptera putata. Next base: position 12,197,595 of record OU015473.1, on the reverse strand, counting down.
GGAAATCGAACCCCGGTCTCAGAATGAATGACAGTTCAGGGTCATTCCACGTAACTAGGGACATGATGAAAAAGCATAAAAACTCAACGTGGAAGTTTTTCCTTTTTTTGTCAGGAAAGTTTCAAGTTATGTTACCACACTTGTAGAATAGACTTGTCACAATTATTTTTGACAATGATATGCAATTACACTCACTTTTACAATGATTCTGACAAAATACAGTTATGTTATTTCTAGTGTGATACGTGAGTTAGGTAGGGATGTGCGAGTCTACCTAATTTCGAGTCCAAGTCTCCGCTAGAATCGGACTCGAACTCGTACAATTAATTTTAGATTCGATTTTCGAGTCCATTCGAGTCTTTGAATTTGCCGCCGATTCCGAAATTTCAATTCCCGATTCTATAGTTTTGATTTAAATAGCACGAACGATATGTTCAACAGATTCAATAATATGGCAATCAAAGTTATTGGGAAATTACCATGGTTTTGAAATGGTATCGAAAACACTCGCATATGTATTTACTATTTACTACATTCAAGCAGGGCCTTATTTAAGCAACAACTTTAAGTAAATTCAACATAAAGTGAATGAATGAATGTAAATCACGAATGAATATGCCCTTTCTTATTTTTTATTTATTCCTTTGTATTTACCCCCTTTCATTTATTGATGACTACTAACCAGCACATTATAATTATTTGAAGTTGAAGTTTTGTACTGATAGTGCCTGAAATCATCCTAAATTTAAATGTTTAAAAAAAGACTCGAGACTCGGCTCGGACTCGATAATTTCATGAAGAATCGGACTCGAGTTTGAAAACCTGGACTCGCACACCCCTAGAGTTAGGCCTACTTTTTTGGGGATACGTAAGTTACATATACAAAGAATTGTAACATGAAAAATGTAGGCCTATGATATTTTTTCCCAAAAATTTTCACAAGCATTCCTATACTATTATCATAGTTGCATAAAAATAAAAACATCTGTAGTGACAGAGGTTGAAAAGAAATTGATATTTTAGTAATTACAGGAATATTGGACGTCTTTTCTGCGATACGTGAGTTACCGCACTTTATCTAATTAATTTTTGCGGAAGCAATTTTTTCATAATTTTTTCTTTGATTCTTAAATTACAAATTAGTTTTGGCAGATTCAACTGATTTTGTCGGAAACAGCAGCTTGAAATATTGAGACTTGGGAAGCATTTGTATTCAATAAAATTGTTCTAAATGATACGCGAGTTACCGTGGAATGACAGTTCAGTGTATTAACCACTCGGCCACACGTCTCAGTTTCGTACCGCATATAACCACATCGTTGATGGGGTCGTTGAGCACAGTTGAAAAACTTTCCAACCGAAATACTAACGTAAATTTCTGTTTTGTGGTTTTCAGAGATTCACAAAGAACACGTTCTTCATCGAGAAGAATCCAACCATCGTCAACTTTCCCGTCAAGTAGGTCATCAGATATTCTTACTCGTCATGAATTGATTTTGTGTCATCTAGATTTTGCCGCCCCCATGGCTCGGTCAACTATTGTAGATAGCGGTAGGAACTGAAGTCAGGGCGGGCGTGGGTTCGAGTCCCGCATAAGGCATGTGTTTTTGTAAACGTCCTTTCACTTATCATCACTTCATCGTTTCATTGTCACCCGCTCACTCGTACCCTTGTATAACCTAGCTGTTGGTGGGGTCTTTAAGCACCATTAAAATTAGGGTTGCCCTTTGATATGAATTTCATGATCGATAATCATTGGCTTCATATCGATAATCGACTAGAAAAATAATCGATATTTCAGGTAAGTATCGATAATCAACTTGAAGTGATTGATACTCAATTATATCAATTATCAATTTGAATAGCATGTGACCCATAGAGTTATTATAGTGGTGTCAGCTTCCCCTTCCTCTCTTCCCTTTACTACCACCATAAATCACACCACTTCCAACATTGAAATCATTGACAAGCAGTTCACTTTGAACACCAAGAGTGTCCACCAATCGTGTTACAGAAATGTTCCCGCCTTACTCTTTCATTGGATAATTTTGGAAGTAAACACTGAACAATCATGTAAAAATGATGAAATACACGTTGAATCGATTATATCGATACATTGATACTAAAAACACATTCGATTATCATATCAAACAAGTGATTATCGATACATATTACATATCAATATATCAACTGGCAACCCTAATTAAAATGAATATTAACTTAGGCCTAGATCTAAATTTTAGCTTCTGTACTACGATACTTGGCTGTACCAGTAGTTGTATATTTTTGTTGTATCTTTTTATTAATTACCTTAGGGTTACCTTTTGATCAAGAATTTGTAGGCCCACACGATACGGAATATGCCATATCAAAAACCTATCGAAATATCGAAACACTGCTGTGTGATATAGTATTCACAATTTCACATGTTATCCAATATCGATCAACATTTTCCCAGCTCTACATAATGTATTTTTAGTTTTTAGCCTTCTGTTATAGTATACAGTTAACCCTCGATAATTCAAACTCGGTTAATTTGAATTATTGTTGTTTATTGTCTGCTTTATTATTGTTTCGCATTTGTTTTTAAAATTCGTTGATTAAATGTGTACAAACTGAACGCTGATTTGTTCGTTTAGCTTACTACGTTTTCCATTATCTTGATAAATTAAGTTTGATGTCCGCAAACTTCTACGTTACGGCTATGCTAAGTAATAAGTCTAATGTCATCGTGAACATACACGAGAATACCGACTTGTAAGTTTCAAGGTTTATGGTCAAGTTCAATCATGAATGGGCTCTGAAGAGGTTCCACCATAGTATAAAGATCACTAGTAGCGTCACAAAGAAAAAATCAGGGACTCGAAGTTAAATCGAAATCGAAATTAATTGATATTTTTGTGGAAGTGGATCGAAATTGAAATTTTTAATCTACGTTTACGAGAACTGGAATCGAAATCGAAATTATTATTCTGAGATTGTCTGAAGTGAAATCGAAATCAATTATTTTTCTTGTATTAAAGCTTTCTTCTTCTGTTCTAGTTGAATAGATTATGCAAAGGTTATTATTCGTAGATAATGCGTGTAGTAAACTTGCCATTACTGGGTAAACTCAGAACCGCCGAGCGGTTGCGACGTGTGGTGGTATATGGTGGAACAGGGACGGTTTCAAAAGAACTTGGCCAACACTTTATTTCACTTGAGATGTCTGTAATACCGCTCTCAAACAAGTGTCTAGTGCACCTGTGATATGATTATTGAATGCTGTGAATTATATTCTCCAAAAGCGAATTTTATTCGAGACTACTTTTCTGAGGCATGAATAAAAAACTGGAATTTAAATAGTAATTAAAATCAAAATTGAAATTGGAATTAATGTGAATAAAATAAGAATTGAAATCGAAATTATAAGGTCGAGAAGTGGAATCAAAATCAAAATTAACGATTTGAAAAATTGGAATCGAAATCGATTTGTAGTAGGCCTACAGTGAAACCTCTATCCATCGTTTTTCTAGGGACCAGGAAAATGAAACTATTCATGCAGGAAAATGATCCATCCAGGAAAATCAAGCATTGATTATATGGCAGTGGAGTGAGAAAAAATGAATGATACAAGCAGGAAAACGATGGATCCGGGAACGATGCATAGAGGTTTCACTGTATTGTTGAAAAAGCAGAATCGAAATCAATATTTTTTTAAACTAATGTTGGAAGTGAAAGTGAAATCAAAATCAATAAACATTTCACTTCGAGTCCCTGGAAAAAATATAAGCTATTTCTACATGTCTCTATGCATGGTCATCTTCTTCCGTGAATGCAAGCGTAGATGTGCTGCGATAAAAACGTCCTGTGCGTTTTCCAGGAACGTTGACTTTGGCGACATCCTGACGCCCGAAATCAAGAGCAAGTATCCGAACACGATGTACGACCTTGTGGCCAACATCGTGCACGACGGTGAGCCCGGCAAGGGCACTTACCGGGTACACTTGCTGCACAAGGTAAGCCACGCCCTTGTCACAGCTTACAGTAAACCCTTGTTAACCAGACTCTAACATTATCACTAGGGGTGTGCGTAGGGTGACCATCCGTCCCGGAAAACCGGGATTGTCCCGGATTTCCATCTTTTGTCCCGCTGTCCCGAAAAGTTATTTCAGGACACGTATTTGTCCCAGTTTCAGTTCCTGGTTTAAAAAAAACAGACTTCCCAATCGTTGGGTGAATAATTATCCCTGATTTTCAAAAACGGAAGAAATATAAACTGTGTATTTTTCATTTCGGTAAAACTCATCTAGTCATAATTTATTTTCGTTTTAAATTTAAAAAACTGTGATATTTGTTGAATCAATTTCTAAATTGCAGATCAAATTCAAATACCTTTCTTTCTATCATTAACATGTGTCTGCCATGTCCTCAGAGTATAAAGTTGTATGCAATTACTATAGAAAAAAATATATTCTTGATTTTATATCACTAGAAAATACATCCAGAAAATGACTAGAAGACTACAAATTCCCAAAAATTCCCCTGCGGGGCGGGGCTGTTGAGCCCTCGACCCCTCTCCCCCCTAATAAAATTTGGAACAAATGATTTTGACTATACCCATGTCTTGGCGTTGTCCCGGATTTTCCTTTTTTGAATATGGTCACCCTAGGTGTGCGAGCACTTGAATTTTTGAGTTTGAGCCCTAGGTTTCAAGTTCGAGTTTAAATTTAACTGAACTCGAAAATTTCAAGTTCGATTTTTTTTCTCGTTCTGGTGGAGGGGCCTAAGCCTACCTGTATTGATGCGAAAATAAAACATGATATCAAATTGATTTAAAATTTTAAATTTCAAGGTAATTTAAACTTGAGGAAATATTTCTGGTAATGTTCCCAGGAATATTCTCGAAATTGGAATTCTCAGAAAATATTTGGTTTTTGCTTGTTTACACTCAAAATAGAATCGAAAAATGGAAAACACTGAGAAAAATGTATCTAAAACTACAAATATTCATTCATTTTTTGTATAGGCCTATACTGACTGAGACATTTTAGTGTAGACAATAGACTTATTAGATGAGCGTAGCGAAGGTTTTCACTCGAGTGCGTTTTTTTTTTTTTTTTTTCTGTTTGTTTGTAAACACTTCACAGGTCGCAGGGTTTGACCGATCGACATGAAACTTTTTTGTTATATGCAAACTTATCCAACTTAGAACTGTATAGTTTTGAGGTCTAATCGGTTGGACCATTTTTGAGAAACATCATTTAGAAGTTTCTAAAAACCCCATAAGATTTAGCTGAGCGGAAAAAAATGAAAAATAAAATCTCTTCAATATGATTCAAATTGTCCACAAATGTGAACACAAGAATAATATACATGAATAAAAATTTGGTTTGATATTCGGACCAGCCGTTTTGGAGAAAATAATATAATAAATGTTAGAGCTGTGCGAGCAGGCCTTTTATTAGTTCGAGCGAGTTCGAGCGAGCATAGAGTTTTTTGCTTGAATTTCGAGCAAATTTCGAGCGAGCACACACTTTAAAAAAAGGTGTTCGAGCAGTTTTTTTTCAAGCGAGTTCGAGCGAGCAAGTAAATTTGCTTGAATTTTAAGTGAAGATTCAGGCAATAAAATAGGCCTACATTATTTTTGCTTGTGCGCAAAACTTTAATCAAGAATAGATTAATTTTTTCAAACAAATGTTTTGCAAGCAATGTAGACCTATATGTGCATAAGTAAGTTGAGGAATATAGCAAGGTAAGTAACACATTGGCTTAATAAACAATCAAGACTGAGCAAAAGTGAGTGTTCGAATTTCAAACACGAAAAGATGTACTGTACTTTTGAAAATAAGTTTTCACCGATTGGTGGGGTAGAAGTGGGATCAGAAATTCGTAATTCATCACGGCCGATACGCTCGTTCTTGAGCGATCAGAGCGCAAAAAAATGTTCGAGATTTTTTTTCTCAGGTTGGTAGTATACAATACGTCATAACTCTAGGCGAGATCAACATGGCAACCTAACCTAAAAAGTTGAAACATCGCGATTTGTCAAGTTCAGTGATTTTATTCTCGAAAAACGTTCGAGACCCGAAATTTCGAGCAAATCTCTCAGCCTATTCGAGTCGAGTTCGAGCACAATGTCTGCTCGAACTCGACTCGAAATTTCGAGTCTCGCACAGGCCTAATAAATGTATTATATTCATCGAAAAGATAGAAATATTAGTTGAAAAATGTTGCATTGTCGAAGTCACGGCTTTCTAGATTCATTGACATCGGATGAAGTTCATTTCAAATGATCAAGGTTTGTAGAGTTTTCGATTATACTTTATATAGACATCTCGCTCATCCTACAACGCACATCCTGCGTTTGCCTAGTTATTCATCATCGTTATCGTCGACCCCCAAGCTGTGACCTATTATGACCAAAGAAATGCTTGTGTTCCGTCAGGGTAACGGCAAGTGGTTCGAAATGCAGGACCTCCACGTGACGGACATCCTACCGCAGATGATCACGCTCACAGAAGCCTACATTCAGGTACGTTGATATTACAGTGTGACCTTCAACTAGTAGCTATTGTTGGAAAGGTAGGATAACAATTATATAATCCCATATAATCAATGTTGAATTTTCCTGGATGGATCGTTTTCCTGCATGAATGGTTTTATTTTCCTGGTCCATTGAAAAACGATGGATAGAGGTTTCACTATACATCCATTTTTCCTTGCTTATTTTCATGTGTGAATTATATTTTTTATTGTTTACGGAAAAAGGATATAATAAAATAATGTAACCGTTTTTTTCTAGGGTAAAGTAAAACTGATGAAATGTTGAATTTTTTGTTCGGAATAATTGGAATAGGCCTAATTAAGAATATGACTATGAGGTATTAGATATTGTTTTTTTCCGTCGCGTCGTTTGAGTTGAATTCTTACTCGACGTTTCGGTCTCCATGTTGAGACCTTTCTCAAGAGTTGGTCTGGTTCAGAAGAATAGAACCGTGCCGCCCCGGTGGCCAAGTCAGCGTAGCGGTAGTAACTGAAGTCACCGTTGGGCGTGGGTTCGAGTCCCGCATAAGGCATGCGTTTTTGTAAACGTCCTTTCATCTATCATCTCTTCATCGTTTCATTGTCATCCGCTCATTCGTACCCCCGGATAACCTAGCTGTTAGTGGGGTCGTTATGTTACATTGAAAAAAAAAAAAAAAAATTGAACCGTCTCAGAAGAAAGAGACTGACTAAGTGATGTGAGGATAAAAAAAGATGTGGTATATATACTAGTGGAAATTTAATGACTGCATATAAACGTCGAGTAAGAATTTAACTCAAACGACGCGACGAAAAAACGCAATATATAATACCTCATATTCGGGTCGCAAAAGTCTCAACCAACTCATCAATTACAGTGAAACCTCTATCCATCGTTTTTCAAAGGACCAAGAATATAAAACCATACATACAGGAAAACGATCCATCCAGGAAAATTTAGCATTGATTATGTGGGAGTGGGGTTTGAAAAAATGAATGATACAAGCAGGAAAACGATGGATCTGGGAACAATGCATAGAGGTTACACTGTAATAATATATTTTTTGATGGACGTTATAATTAGTGTTTTATCAAAACAGATTTTCGATCGGATGACAGTGCTAACGCAGAGAGAACAGTTTTTGCCCTTCCATCTCAAAACTATATTTTTCATTTTTCCATTTTCCACCCAAATTGCTGAATTGCAACCAAAGGTTGTTCAAAAGCGGACATTTAAAAAAAAAAGTAAAATATTTGGCTTCGGCCTCAGTAACTAACCATCCATCAACTTGACTACCGGTATGTCAGTGACGACTAATAGCCACTTTAGACGATCAACTTTACCCTGAAATTAATTTCAGAAAAGTAGAATACGTACCCACTACCCATGTTTCCTATGTTGCCTACACATGAGCAAGGAAATCTTGCACTCGCATGCAAGAATTTTACCAAGTTAGAATACGTTCAACTTTTACTGCAATCTTTCACCGGCTGACCAATGAGCGAGGAGCCTTTGGTCACGTGCATCTCCGTTGACTCCGTAGGATCTACAATCCGTACATCGTCATTCACCATTGAATATACAAAAACAAAAAGAAGGAGACTGTATACGTTCGGACAACGTGACTGTGTGTGTCGCTAATTTGACATCAGCATTTTAGGTTATGTTATTTTTATTGTTCGAATGTCTAGACAAAAACTGTAGTCAAGTTAATATAACTTCATGGATGCAAGAGTGGCAGCTTGAGCTGACACTTTAAAAACGTGTTTTCAAAGTTGGGTTATGTATACATTGCAAGTTGGGGTAAATTGACACTGGAAGCGCGCATGAAAGTCGAAAGTCGATCGATCCTACTTTTCAAATATTGCCACCGGTTTCGCTACTAGAATGAAAATTTCGCATCAGAAGTTGCAAGAGCCTTTACACCATTGAAATTTTCTTGCAATTACGTACAATTCTTGAAATTTCATGCAAGTAAAATTGATCGTGTACAAGCACTTTAAGTTATTCTCATCAGAATTCATTATCAACGTTCGAATGCCTTCTGTCCACAGATCTACGAGCTAAAACACGAGACTGGATGACCCCTAGCCAGCCCGTTAACGCGGAAAAAGCGGGCTAATTTGCGTTAATCGTGACGTACTTACCGTCGCGATATTGGCATCGCTACTGTGTAACACAGCCAAAACAATCCGCATTCGTAGGGTCTTACGTCTGTGAGGAATGCGGGAGGTCAGAATAGTTGGAATCGTCGCCGCTAGATTTCCAGTTACCAACCTGCGTTACATATGATATAATATTATGGCGGAAATAATTTACGTTGATTCGTGTATCATTTCAGTGCATTACTTGTCATGGGTGATTCCCATACTAGCGGTCCACAATTCGATTCCTACCTCTGAAATTTAAAAAAAAATGAAATAATTTTATATAGTAAATTGGTGTCTTGAGCAAGGGTTATGGGAAAGGTAATTTTTAATTTCTAGATCTACCACAGAATAAAATTATCTGAATACAGTGAAACCTCTATCCATCCTTTTTAGGGGTGTGCGAGTCCACCTAATTTCGAGTCCGAGTCTCCGCCAGAATCGGACTCGGACTCGTTAAGGTAATTTTGATTCGAATTTCCAAGTCCATTCGAGTCTTTGAATCTTCCGCCGATTCCGAAATTTGAATTCTCGATTCTCATTGGCTGCTTCTCAATCAGTGGTCTCATTGGCTGGTGAGTTTAGAAGGCTATGGCTACTGACTTCCGGTTCCCAAACTTCCGGTTCCGGTTTCCCCCATTCCTCTCTATTTATTCCTTTCCTTCATTGATGACCAACTTTTAACTACCGTACTGTAGCACATTAAAATTATTTGAAGTTGAATTTTGTACTGATAGTGCCGGAAATTGTCTTATTATTGATTATTTATGTATTATTTGATAAAGACTCGAGACTCGGCTCGGACTCGATAATTTTATGAAGAATCTTACTCGAATCGGATCCGAGTTTGAAAACCTGGACTCGCACACCCCTAATCCTTTTACAAGGGCCCAGGAAAAGAAAACCATCCTGCAGGAAAATGATCCATCCCGGTGATTTTATAATGTTTATATTTGTGTATAGGACTAGGTTGGAACAAAATGAATTATAGAAGCGGGAAAGTGGCGGAATCAGGAACGATGCATCGAGGTCTCACTGTAGAAGAAGTTTTGAAACTTGCACAGCAGTTTTGTCAGTAACTTGGAATAGAATAGAAAGTTTCCATTTTTTTTTGCGGTTTCTCATAAAGCACAATTCGAGAATTGTAAGCAGTGTTTCCCTTCCGATTTTTTTTTGTCGTCCGACACGATATCGGTACGATTTTTTACAGGCGTGTTTCCACTTGGCTGTGCCGTAACGTTTTCGTGACGTCATAGTCATAGCCTTCATTACCTCTATATGCACAGGCTTCTTTGAATGTTGGGAATTATATTTAAAATCGCACTTTTTATGGATAGATGAATCGATATTTTCGGGAGTCGATTTTTTTTTTCGATCTTTCTATATAAATCCCAACAACCGGAAGCAGATGAATCGCAATCGCAGTGTAACTTCCGGTAAAATCGTGATTTCGGCCGACAAAGGTTGGAGTTCAGTCAATAATCACGACACCGAATCGGTACCGAAACTGTGTCGTGAACCGCCATGTTTTTAGGTGCATACTGGCTTGTGATTGGGCAGCTGGAAAAATCGTGTCGGACGACAAGAAAAAATCGGAACTGGAAACCCTACTTAAGCGCTGTCAGATATTATTGAAAGTCATGTATACAATCAAAAAGGGCGAGGTTCAGTCAGCTGACCATTCTTCCACTTGACCTTGGTGTCAAGTACACTCTAGTGGTGACAGTTACAACTATTTCAACCTCCGTTTCTTCGGTTTGTAAGTCTCACGCTCGTATGAGCGGCCATCTTGATTCTCCGCCTGATTGCGGACTGTGGTTGGCTGACAGCGGTGAAATGAAGAAATGGTGTCGAGATAACTCGAGTGATGAATCAATTAATTAACTACGTATTGTTTTATTATAAAGTAACAAGTGATAACCAGTAATTGTTACTGCATTAAAATCAATTTATTCAGAAGTGATGTGAAGTTGGCTCATGTGAAAAATATCTTACCTACTGTATTGTAAAATTGAACAGTTGAAATTGATTGAAAGATTCATCAAAATTTCAGTATATTTTTGATGAGTGAGTGATTGTGAAGTTATCAAAATTTGAATATTACATAAATACAGATAAAAAAAACTACTGTTGAACAGAGCACGGTACTTGTCAAGGAACTAAAAATTAAATATAAAAACAAGAGACAATATTTCGACAGCATACTCGGCTGTCTTCATCAGGTCAACTGAGGTCAAGTTGGTCAAGTTGACCTGATGAAGACAGCCGAGTATGCTGTCGAAATATTGTCTTTCGATTTTTATATTTAATTTTTAGTTCCTTGACAAGTACCGTGCACTATCCAACAGTACGCTTTTTTATCTATATCGTCACGGTATGTTATTCTTCTTCTGTTAACCCAATAAATACAGATCTCTTAAATACTGTCACGATGGCGAGAGGTCATCCTGTATTCCCAAGTCTTCCTGACGCTGTGACTCATCATCCGTGTTCCCCATTACCCAAGAACCTTCATCTCATCATCCCATCATCTCATTAATCATACATCCGACGCCATTAGATCTGCGCTATCATAACAGTGCGTCGTTAAAACCAATTTTAAAAAAAATCAGTCCTTCCTAGGGTGACCAGACGTCCCGGTTTCCCCGGGATTGTTCTTGTTTTCAGCTTCCTGCCCCGGTGACCCGAGAAGTGTTCTCGGGACCAACAAATGTCCCGGTTTTTTTAAGTGGGAAAAATATAAATAACTGGGTATTTTTCATTCTCTAAATTCATCTACTCATAATGAATTTTGGTTAAAATTGTAAACACTGCTAATATTTAGTGACCAATTTTTAAATTGCACATCAAATTCAAGTAACTGTATTTCTATCAATAATATGTCTGGGCTGCATGCTTAGAGTATAAAGTTGTTTGCAGTTACTATATGAAGAAAAATATATTCTTGATTTTCTATGACTAGAAAGAACAACAGAAAAGTCTACAAATTCTAAAAAAATCCCCTGTGGGGCTGTTGAACCCTCGACCCCCCCCCCCCCCTAATACAATTTGGAAGAAAATATTTTGACTACGCAATTCTTGGCGTTGTCAGGGATTTTCCTTTTTTTAAATGGTCACCTCAGTCCCTCCTATCATAACCCTATTCTGATTCCCATCTTCGCTCCTCAAGCCTGTACTGCTGCAAGCACAGTTACATCAGTGTACTGCAGGCGGTATCCAGGAGTCCGAGGGTAAAGTCAGCTAACCGAATAGATAGCCCAGTACGCGCATGCGTCAGGTAAGTAGGGTTGAAGCATACATTAAGTTAGGGGAAGTTAGGGGAAGTCAGTCAGTACCATCCTCCTCACATCAACAATATGCGAATTTGCTATCATTTTTTTTTATTCATGTAACCTATTATTCTATCTCGATTAATAAACCGACGTTGTTACAATGCAATTGTACTGAGGTCGTCTGTATATCTTCAAAGCATGCATTTATTATTACTCTCCATGTAGTCTGATATAGCAGACTTGGAGCCCATAAAATTAAATAACTAGGAAAACGCCATATATGCGTTGTTAGACGAGCGGATAGTAATAGCATGGGTGAAAACTGCTTCGAGTGGTACCAATTAAGCACATTTTGTCTTTTCCTTCTAAATGACCCGATCAAGGTGAAAAATTCCAGACATGTGTATCAAAATGTAATTTAACTTCACGCAAAATTTCATTTTTTTACGCTGTGTTATTATAATGGGTATTTTTAAAATTTCTTAAATTCATAAAAATAAAAGTTACCACCCGATAGCCTAATGCTACAAAACTATACATATCTAAGTTAGATGAGGAACCATTATGAAAAAAAGTTTGATTTTGATAGCTGTAGCCGTTTGCCCTGTGGAGAACCGACAAAAAAACATAAAAACGAACACCAATTTTTGTCAGTATGTCAAATTGAATCCTCGCTAAAGCTCGTCTAACAATGTAATAACATAGACTAAGGAGGTTGGTAATCATATACCATACCAAGTTTGTATGGTAATGGTATGGTCTATGGTAATAACATTCGTAGTTAGTTCTTGTAACATATTTCAACGTGGTTTTCCCGAAATCAATAGTAGGCCTATATGACATGATGACTTGATAATAATATAATGAAATGTTTTATTCTCAATTCAACAAGTTCAATACATACAAACATGTACATCCAAAAAACGTAATAAAATAACCATCAAGCCTATGATAATATACACTTTTAAAAAAATATATATAATACATCTATTTACTATAATTTGTTATTGACTATAAGAATGAATGTGAAATAAGTCAAAATACGTGATATGATTCAAATTCAACTGAACACATTAAAAAAATCAAGTGATATACTAGTGACATACCGGCACATGCAGCGCAGTGGTTAACGCGCTCGCTTCATGTGATCCGGGAGGCGAGGGGTATTTCGTACTCGGTACGATTTCCGCAGCCGACCATCTTTACAGGGGTTTTTCGTGGTTTCCTTCTGTAGTCCAGGCTAATGCCGGGAGGTTCCCGCAATATAGACCACGACCGCTTCCTTCCACGGTGTACTCCCTTCCCATTACCCACGGAACCATCATCTGATTAATCATCCATCCGACGCCAATAGATCTTATATTAAAAAGAGTATATTATTATATTAAAAAGAGAATAGTGTGTATATATACATATATATATATATATATATATATATATATATACCGGTATATATATATATATATATATATGTATGGTCCCATTTTTTTAAATGTTTCAATCGATTTTAAGAGTTTCATAATAAATTTCAACATTCGATTTCATATATTTTAAATTTCAATTATTTGTAGTTTATATAGACATGACCAATCGGTAACTTTAGTTCGATGGAATTAGAAACTCCTACTACATATGCAACTTATAGAGCAGCGATGTCTTGAGAAGCACCTAAGAAGCAGGGGCTCATTTGTGCTCATTTGTACGTGCAACTCAGGCAAGCTGTTTCCGATCTGCGCGCTAGGGAAGAACAATCACGGTCTTCTTGAGACAGCACGTGTCTCGACTGTCAGCTGATTAATTTTAAGTTTTTAACGCAATATGGCTCCGATCCGATTATAGACAATTTTTGTTATGCATCACGATTGAGTACATTATCAATGGCAGATTCAAATTGAATATTTAAACCCTTTCAGAAATGAATTAATCAGGCTGTGAGGTTGTGAAACATCGTCGGTACAGCTGTTGTCAAGACCATTTTTTGTTATTATTGAATACATATTGTTCACATTGAAAACATGCGCATATGCCTGGATCTAGGACTAGGCTAGGCCTAGGCAACAATAATCTAAGTATTGTTGTTACTGAATGTGTCTGGTTTAAACTCTACTAAAAAGTAGGCATACTGCACTAAAAAATTCACCAGGCTCCATCAGTGAAGTGGTAGGAGCACGTAACATTTGTACAGCAACTAATGACAGATCATCTTAACCCAACTTTTTTATATCTACATCTTGTGGTCGTGCTTAACGAGGCCATGACTATAGTTATGTTATTTGGGGGTAGGCAAATTAATAATTGTCATAATAAAACACGGTAATTTTACTGTGACACTGAGCTTGGCCAATTGGTGATGGATTTTCGATTTTTTGGTGTTTTCTGAAAGATCTTGTTTATATCTTTCAGAAAAAGTTATGGGAGGTCGAGAATTGAGAATTGTTTGGTTCGTTGGTTCGAATCTGATGGTTTTTGCATGACGTCTGGATTTTGACAGCTGTTCTTCTCTAATGCATCATAGTGGTTTTCAGTACTGTACTGCCAACTGTATACCGGTATTTGAATCTTTGGCTCACGTGGTTTTAAAGAGGGGTGGGGTGAAATTATTACTACTTTACCGAGGTCATTCAAGGGGATGTTGGAAAATGTTGGTCATTACCACATATCAGGGGTCATTACTCATACATCATTTGACAAGCAACCATCATGGGATGCGAATCGTGTGTTTTGACTGTGTGGTGATTTGTCTCGATTGTAGCGATTGAAGCTACGTTGTTATAGAGTGGCTGAGAGAGCATGGTGTACTTACAAGGGAGGTCGTATATGCCCTAAGTGTATGAAACAGTGCAATTTGAGATAGGATTTTATGTATGTTTGTGGGAAAACAGTTGTGACACGAAACGGAAAAAATGTGGAAAAAACGCGATGTCCATTTTCGGTTTGTGCAAGACATAAACTTGGTTCAGCAAATCGCGGCTCTCCCTGCAAGAAATATGCCGATTTACGTGTTACTGGTTGTGCCTGAAACGAAACCTCCGCGCACCGAGTTTCTGATGGTCGAGTTCGGTTGGGGGCCGCACGCTGTGACTGATTGGTCTAGTTTCTGCAGGGAAGTATGTGTAGTGTGGTGTGAGGAGAATCGAGCGAAGTTGGGTGGTGTGGGAGTGACCGTGGAGAAAGATGAAGCAAAGATTGGGAAGAGAAAATATAATAGTGGAAGGATAGTGGATGATAAATGGGT
Organism: Brachyptera putata; assembly: GCA_907164805.1. Lineage (NCBI taxonomy): Eukaryota > Metazoa > Arthropoda > Insecta > Plecoptera > Taeniopterygidae > Brachyptera > Brachyptera putata. The sequence continues at coordinate 12,182,436 of OU015473.1, read as the reverse complement.
TTTTAGTGGCTTTGAGAGGGGATCAAAAAAATTGTTTGTTGTTGGTGTGGAAGATAGGAGTAAGGACACTCTGATGGCAGTGATTAAAGAATGGATTTCGCCGGGCACAACTATAATATCGGATTGCTGGAAGTCGTACGATTGTTTGTGAGCGAGGGGTTCGTGCATTTGTCAGTGAATCACAACATTAATTTTGTTGACCCTGAGACGGGAGCGCACACACAAAATATTGTGCGGTCGTGGAGGGAAGTAAGAGCGAATGTACCTAGGTATGGACGAAGTGAAAAACATTATCATGGGTATTTGTGTGAATTTTTATGGAAACGGTCAATGCCTGATCATTCGGAACGGTTGTATTTATTTTTCAATAACATGATCGGGAAGGTACATGTTCCCTATGCGGCCGTGGGTGGGGGTGCTATTTGGTTAGGTTATGGGGGTAGGTTGATGCCGGCGTGGGGGCGGGGGGGGGGGGGGGGGGGGGGGGTGAGAACGTGCCGTTTTTGGGGAGGATTGAGTTTATTTAATATTTGTATTCGAAATTGCGTGTATGAGTTGCGTGTATGTGCGTATGGTGGACCCAATGAGCGACGTTGGAATGTTTGTGTGTGTGCTAGTCTTGGTCAACGGAATTCACGCCATGATTCACGGATGAATGATCAGAACCATCGTACCCCAAATAGTTGAACGTAGCCCAGCAATCGGACGGACATGTGGTCCGGCATAATCCATTCTTTAATCGCTTTAAAAGCATGTGTTTTTTAGTTCCGCTTTCAAAAGTCCCAATTGCCCAAATACCCACGTACCATCTCCATCTCCCCCTGTTATATATAAACATGTTTGCTCATCTTTGCTTCGTCTTTTTGAACCACCCCCATCCCCACCCGCCAACCTTCACCCTCGTTCTCTCGCCACACGCTGTAAACCTTGTATTTTGTTCGGGCAGAAGCAATGAAATGACACTAGTTTTATTTACAGTTTTCCTTTTTCTACATCAATTGTTTTCCCAGAATCGGAACAAAAATGATCCGATCTGATTTTACACTAGTTTTTACACTCGGGGCAAAGTGATTCATTCCTAAATACACCGTGTTCTCGCGACCATTTTATCAATTTATCTTCATTCTGGCGCAACGAATCAAATCTCCAGCCCATGAAAAAATCGTCAAGATAACAAGTCAAGACAGCATCATCCACGTGAGTTTTTACTTATTTAATTTACCACGTACACGCTATGGTTGTCTAAATTCCGACATAGTCAGTGTTTTTGTGCACTTTCATGTGTTTTAGGTACGCCTTCAATTTTTCAAAGATGACCGACACTATGCTTCGGTTTTGATATCGTCGTATTTAAGTAAGTTTTTTAGTTTCAATTCATTTGATATCATAGTGTCCTGTGGGATATATTCAATATCTATCGAAAAACGCCAACCCCCCCCCCAAATATCAGAAATAGGCGTGCTCAGGGTCTCAGTAAATTTACCTCCTTAGTTAACGAAGTTAACGATACTACATGGGTTCTTTAATAGCTCTTCGTGATAATAATGAGTACTGAACTTGAATCCAATCGTATAATTCAAATTGAATGAAGAAATAACTCCCGGCACACCGTGGTCACGATAGGCCTATTGCCTAAATTTAAGTCCGTGGTGAACGAACTAAGCATGGCACTGAATTAGCCTGTTTTAATATGCCTACCTCTTTAGAAAATATGTATTGCTTTATAATTCAATTGTACAAGTAATGTGAGCAATAAATCAAGGTAAACGTGAAGGCCTACAGCATAATTAGATCAATGAAATTACCTCCTACTTCTGTTGCGCAGACGCCATTTTCTTGGATGTGCCGACTGCCGAGAACCACCGCCCTATAGACGTTTCATGTCTGCTACGGGACCTAAGACATATGACGAACATTCGAACTTGGTGTAAATATTTTAGTATATTTAAATTATAGGTCCCTGTTATCTAGTATAACTGTAATTTTGCTTCAAATGTGTTAGTTTTAGTTTAGAATGAACTAGGTTGGTTGTGTTTGGTTATGTTGATCAGGTTTTTCGTCAATTTAGATTTTACTCTCAACAATAACAACAACGCCCGCCACGGGTTAGATATATGCCTACCAAAGTCATTCAATGTCTCACTACTGATTCCAGTCGTGCCGGAAGATTATCCATCACAATGATGAAAAGAAGCGGACCCAATACACTGCCTTGGGGCACACCTGATGTAATGTATATGAGTGTAGACAAGGTCTCTCCTGATTTGACCCCATGCTTCCCGTCTCTTAAGAAGTTTCCTATCCATCTAACAAATCTTTTGTCGAGTACAGTGACTTGTTGATCTTACTATCATTTTGTTCCTGCAGTATCGAATGCTTTTCCAACATCTAGGGAGAAGGCGTCGATTTTTCCTCCTTCAACTTTTTCTCCCTGGAGATCTTGAATCAGGAGTTGGTGTATTGGGGGGTGGGGGGGGGGGGGGGGGGGTTACATACATGAAATGACCGCCCAGCTGGACACCAGCAGCGCGCTACAGGTGGGTCTGGAACCCGTAGTGTTGTCTGTAATATTGTCATTCGTGTGATTTTTGAGATTCGCAAGCAATTTTGGAGTCTGATGATTGAACAATTTTTGATATTTTCGAGGTTGTTATTAATAATTGAACCATTATGAACATTTTCGAAGTCATATGTGCGATTTCCCTCAACAAAGCCCCGCAGGTGATTTTTGGAAATATGGTCATTTTCGAAGTTATTTCCGCGATCTCTCCCAGCAAAATATTTTCTTGTGTGTTTATTTGTGAGTCAACATCAAGATGCATTGAGGGTTGCGTTGGTTCGCCGGCCTCGATCACGGCGAACCAACGCAACCCTCAATGCATCTTGGTCAACATATATATTTTTTAAAGGAGGATAAATTATTGTTGGGGAGCAAATGTCGATTGATGGGATGCGCGCCCCCCTTGGACCCCATAACGACGTCTCTGTCCTGAATTAGGTCAAAACAATAACTTTACAATTGTTTATCAAACACAATCATGTATCTTGCGGTGACCGTTCACTGACGCAAGTCAATCTACACGGCATAAAAAATATCTGTGTTTCTTCCTACAGAATTTTGATATCTTATACGACTCAGAAATTATCATCGAAAGACTGATATTTTTCCTAAATCGACTCCCATGCACTCTTAACGATAAATCGATTCGAGATTTTCGACTATTGAAATTATTTCCCAGGTCTGTGCTAAAATATCTGTGACAGGTACATTAATAGCAACACGATTGTTATTTGGAATTTAGTTGTAAGTTTCTAATAACATACGTCATTACACACTACACATGTTTATTCATTGTTAATTCGTGATTGATACAAATATATCAAAATATCAAACAGTTGATCATGGATTTGGGGTGGAAATTTGAAGTCCACTATGGTTATCAATCTGGTTTATCACTGTCCACTAGGAAATGACTGTTATAAAGTACTAGGAAAACGCCATATATGCGTTTTTAGACGAGTGAATAGTAATTAATAGTATGGGTTTAAATGGAACTGCTTCGAGTGGTACCAATTTAGCACATTTTATGTTTTTTCTTCAAAATGGCTGACCCGATCAAGCTGATTTTTGTAGAATTGTGTATCAAAATGTAATTCAACTTCAAGCAAAATTTCAATTTTTTGGAAAATATTTTTTTTTCCGCCATGTTATTCTAATGGGTATTTTTGAAATGTCTGAAATTCATAAAAAAAAGTTACCCCCGATAATGCCACAAAACTATACAGATTTAAGTTAGATGAGGAACCATATTGGAAAAACGTTTGAAGTTGATAGCTGTAGCCGTTTGACCTGTGGAGAACCGACAAAAAAACATAAAAACGAACACCAATTGTTTTCAGTATGTCAAATTGAATCTTCGCTAAAGCTCGTCTAATTATTCCTATAAAGTCCTCCCACGAGAGCATTAATAGGTGAGAAACGAATGTTTCGTTTTCGTTATTTAATATGATGAACAGAAATTAAAAATCAGTGTATCATTTCTTTTCAAATTTTCGGGAGAACTAGTTGCTCAAAAAATTATCAAAGATAACCTATTTATAACACATGGACATGGCTCGGTTTTGCATAAAATCGCATATTACGTACTGAAACGTCATAAGGCAGGAGAGTCTTCTTGCTCCTCTCAAAAGCAAGTGTTTTAATCGAATCAACATGTTTTGAATGATTCACGTATTTGAAATGCCATTTCAAGCTCATTGCTATTTTTCAAAACTTTTTATGCTATTATTGATCTGTTGAATAATTATAATTCGTTTTATATAAATTAAAACTAAATCCAAAATGCGTGCAGTATCGCCAATTATAAACTTTCTAGGTGAAAACTTAAAATAGCGTCCCCTGCAACTTCTTACTGGCTAATACCATAGTAAATAATTAAGACAGATTTTTGCATCAAAATATATGTTGACGAACCAACATTTTCTTTATAAAAAAAGGAATTGGTGCATTGATTAAATAATAATTATTCACTTCAGAAATAATTGCGTAACATACTTCAAAAACATCCAACATCATTACCATGGCTCCGATAACAAAACTCAACAATGCAACTCACTCACCTGCCAGCCTAACAAACTACACCATTTCCCCCTCATTTGAATCTACCTGTTCCATTGTTCATTCTGCGCTCTGATTGGTCGAGACGGGTGATGCGACACACAGTGCTACCTGGCGACACTAGACAGAAGCTAAACATCCGTTACCAAGACTACGATCAGAACGTTGACGGTGTAGCGCGTGTGCACTTCGCACCTTCGTTCCGCGTTCGAATTTCAAACACTCGTGTGTATTCTAACCTATCGTATGTGTTGTGGTGTTACTGTGTGCATTATTGGATATTTTAAACTACGCCTCAACAATGGATTAATAATTTACACGTGAGTTCAGTAATACTAATTCATTACTTATTTAGATTTTACCTTTTAGAATATTATTTATTTATCTAATCGAGTTTATAACGGATATATAAATACGTTGGATAATTGTGTTTATATCGCTACACCACCTGATAAAGTACTATTCATGACACAAACGTTCTGTCTACCTGGATTGTTGAAAAAAATTGGCAACAATAACCTATTTGTTAGTTTAAAGATTGGTGTGTTTCTGTCGGACTAAATAAGGAAATACATAATAAATTGCGGAAAGGATTGAGTTTATAACCTAGGAATCAATGTAGGAGTTAAGAACAAGACTAGATTTTGTTCAACGAATTTCAAGTTCTATATGCGATGACAGTTGAACGGATGGTAGTGAAATATAATATGTCTATTGCTAAAACACAATAGATCATACGGTATAATACTTCTAGACTGTCTAGACTAAAAGACATAAAAACCCCTTTCTATTTTATCTGGCGGTTTAGCTGTTGGAACTTCCAGTAATGGACAAAATAAGGTGTTCTGATGAAAAATAATCTAATCAGGCACTAGTATATAAGGCCCAGTGGTTCTTCAATACTAAACACTACATAGTTTTACAATTAGATGGAAATAATATTTTAAATACACAATATTTAAAAATAGAACATGGCGAAATAGAAGTGTTCAAGTTGACATATAAGTTATTTTTAATACTAGTTAGAGGCAATAGCAGTGGTAACCATGGGTGATAGTTAGCTAACTATCGATTTTAAACTAGTTAACTATTGAAGTCGACGTTCAGCTGTTTCGGTGTAACGACAAAACACGTTCCAGTCTAAACTTGTTACTAACTACTTCATTCTGAGGTTAGGTTAGTCACTTTAGTGGACTATCGTGGTGGCTATTTTTACCTGTAAAGTAAGGAAGGGGGTGCGTCCACTATTTGTTTTCTATATGTTCGCGAACCAGTGTGATTGAATGAAAAAGTATATCAACTCCAAGATTGTTTTACGCTCTTCAATTAATATGACATTCTATTTTTGTGGATTTAATCAGTTTTTAAATGATACGTCAATGAATTCAATCCCATTCTGAGTATTCATTGACGTATTATCTTGAAACTGATTGAATTCACAAAAATAGAATTCCATTTTAATTGAAGAGCATAGGCCTACATTTATCTTGGAGTTGTTATAATCTTTTTATTCAATTACACTGGTTTGGAGCATGGATAAAATATTAGAGATGATTTTATCTACTCGTATATAAGCACGTACCGTGCATGCATCCCTTTATAGCTATTTTCACGGAAATAATTGTAGGTTGGATTTGGTTAGTTTATTTATTTTTTTTCAAATTTTAGGTTAATTGTCTAGCACCCACGCAAAGTGACACTATTCTATAAGGACATTTACAGTAATTTATTTGCTGGCCATTAAACTATAATACAAAACTTTAACCTTGAAAAAACATTTTTTTCTAAAATCACCTGAAATATTATACTCAATGTCTGATAATAAATATCTAAACTTCTATCAACAAATCGTTTGAAAGTAGGGCTAATTGTTATTGTCACATGACCACTGTAATAATAGTAGAAGAATGTCATTGTATCAAGCATGGCAGACTTAATTAACATCCGGTCCTCCCCCCCCCCCCTTCCGGTCGCCATGACCAGGTGATTGTTGTGGGAGCCAGGTTGCTATGGGAACCAACAACAACAATGTATACAGACCTGTTTGGTAACGTAACATGTGAAAGGGTGTTACTGGATTAAAAGGGTGTAGGTTTGATCACAGTATACATTGATGGAGGATAAAATGTGAATACCTAACTGAAAAGACTCTTCTTGCATCGTCTGTGTTCAGGGCCGTATTTATACCTTTTGGCGCCCCCTTCCCGCCCCCCCCCTCAGTATGAACAAAT
>OU015473.1:12131066-12175087 GCA_907164805.1 Brachyptera putata | reverse complement strand
AATGATTCATGCAGATATTTTAGCCATTTTGCGATTTACTCCTCCCCACCAAAGCCCCGCAGAGAATTTTCTGAAATATGGTATTTTTCAAGTGATTGTGGCGATGTGCAAGCAGTTTTGGAGGGTAATAGTTGAACCATTATGGACATTTCCGAAGTTATTTTCAATCGACATGGTAGTATTCTGGAAAATTTCGGAGTTATTTTCGTGATATCTCCCAGCAAAATATTTCATTGAGTGTTATTCGTCGGTCAACACGAGTTAACATACATAGGCCTGTATATATTTTTTTAGAAGGATGAATTATTGGAGGGGTGCAAGTGACGATTGGTGGGGCGCGCGCCCCCCCCTTGGACCCCCTAACGACGTCCCTGTCGTTTCTTCAAAGTGAAATATTCCCGGGTCAGAATCTGAGGGCATGGTACCATTTGCCTGTAGCGCAACTATCGCTATTATATCGAACTATAGACAACAACAATGCTATACACGGCTCAGTATAATTATTACAAGGAAAACGCCATATGCGATGTTAGACGAGCGGATAGTAATAGTATGGGTAGTAATGGTTAAGAACTGCTAGGAGTGGGCCCAATTTAGCACATTTTATTTTTTTTCTTCAAAATGGCTGACCCGATCAAGCTGAAATTTTTTAGAAATGTGTATCAAAATGTAATTCAAATTCAGGCAAAATTTCATTTTTTTGGGAAATGAAAATATATTTTTTTTCCGCTACCGGTACCGTATGTTATTTTAATGGGTATTTTCTAAATTTCTAAAATTCATAAAAAAAAAGTTACCCCCCGATAATACCACAAAACTACACAGATCTAAGTTAGATGAGGAACCATTTTAAAAAAAAGTTTGAAGTTGATAGCTGTAGCCGTTTGACCTGTGGAGAACCGACAAAAAAACATAAAAAAAAAAACATAAAAACGAACACCAATTTTTTTCAGAATGTTAAATAGAATCCTCGCTAAAGCTCGTCTAGAAACAACAATGCTATACACGGCTCAGTAGAATTATTATGTTAAAAGTGGCATTTGTTAGTCACGAAAATTATAGACTTTGTAAATTCATCAATGATTTCACTGGTACCGTAGCCACTCTTATCTACTAGTTCACGAGGGAATCCGCTAAATCGCGACAGGTAAATGGGACCGTTCTCCCTGATTTGTCCTCAAGAAACCACGAATGCCTGTCATGTTGTTAGTATGGGAGTCGGTACACCTTCTTTATATCATGATACAGTCTTCTGGTATCACTACATCGTGTCTGCAGTAATGCTTATACAGATGAACAGTAGGCCTACATACAAAGACAAGGCAATTAACTGTAATCTCGTATTTCACGGGTAATTATAGGCCTACTGCTGCAACTCTGTTGTAAATGTGATAAAAACGGGTAAATGACAACAGAAGTAACGTAGAAGACACTGTCCTCTAATAGGTACACAGATATCCGCTTATTGGACGATCTCTCACGAAACGGTTTAGTAGATTTGTTTTTTACTCTATACAATGTATGTTCCATTTCTTTTCTTTAGGGTGGTAAGATCGCCCTCGTGGTGCCCCGTTCAAACGATCTAATCTTTCATCCTCTGCCTTAATTGGGGAACAATGATTTTGTATCAAGTTCCGATGTTATTAGAAGAGCTTTAGCGAGGATTCAATTTGACATAGGCCTACTGAAAAAAAAGTTGGTGTTCGTTTTTATGTTTTTTTTTTTAATGTTGTTTTGTCGGTTCTCCACAGGTCAAACGGCTACTGCAATCAACTTCAATTTTTTTCAGTATGGTTTCTCATCTAACTTAGATGTGTATAGTTTTGTGGCATTATCGGGTGGTCACTTTTTTTTATGAATTTTAGAAATTTCAAAAATACCCATTAGAATAACATAGTGGAAAAAAAAAATATTTTCCAAAAAAATGAAATTTTGCGTGATGTTGAATTACATTTTGATACACATTTCTAAACAATTTCAGCTTGATCGGGTCAGCCATTTTGAAGAAAAAACATAAAATGTGCCAAATTGGTACCACTCGAAGCAATTTTTACCCATTTTTACCCATACTATTATTATTCGCTCGTCTAACAACGCATATATGGCGTTTTCCTTGTTAAAAAAAACATGCTTTACAATAGTTGGTACCTACTAGTACAACTTTACTCGAGACGATCATACGTCCCGTCGTCTACAATCGGTAGAGTCGACTCATCAGCATTAAAATAATCGTGCTTAAATTATTTGTACTAGTGCACACAAATTACACAGGCCTATCTGATTTTAACGAATCGAAACACCTCATCGCTATCGTTAACACATATAAGAAACGGTCAATCGTAATCTTCATTTAAATCTATATTCAAGTGACGTTTCTTGCTCTATAAACTATGACCTATAAATACAAGTTTTTTTGAATATTATTCTGAATAACAATGTGATAAGTAATGATGAGAGATGAGGGATTGAAACACCCAATCGTTAGTGGTGTTGAAATGGTAGGACGGTCGATCGGCACCTTCACTTCTCGTTGGACATGATTCGTGCATGTGTTTTTCAAGTGTATTGTAAGACAATAGAGATCGGCCCATGTGTGTATGTGTGTGTGTTTTATGTGTGTGTGTGCTGTATGTGTGTTGTGTGTGTGTGTATTCGTCAGAAACTAGATTCCTATGAAAACTGTTACATATTTATCATGTGTTAGTATCTGGGGCTGATTCTTTACATACAAAATGCGATATGTAAGAAATTTAAATATTAGAAAGAAAGCCGGTGTATTTACATATTTTATCCAATTGAATGTTTTTTGTAAGGATTAATTTTCGACTGAGATTTGCTTTTAAAAGACGAATTCGTGTAGCTTACAATTTGTTTTAGGCCTACTGGCTGAAATGAGGACTTGTCGGCTAAATTCTTATTGAGATTTTTTTTTGTCATTTCATTACGTACCTTTATTACATGTAAAGAACAAATGAATGAGAATGTCTCGTCCATTTTTTTTTACTTAAATGGTACTATTTGGGTCTATATACTTTTTTCCGTATTAATTAAAGTCAACCGGGGTAAGTGTGACAATGGGGGAAGTGTGATAACTTCTGATATCTCGATAAGTAATCAATATTTTTATATTCTGATTTTCTCTTCAACTTAACTCAAAGAGTGATCATTGGAATAATAATATAACATAATTTAAAAAAAAAAAATGCCTGTTGAAACAAGTTCATGTGTAACCCATATTGAGAATACAGAAGAGTAATTCTATTTTCATCCACAGAATTCATCCACACTTCCCCCTTACTATTTAGACTGATTTTGTGTGCAAAGATCACATCATGTCACACTTACCCCAGCTGGTATCACACTTACCCCATTTGGATGGGGGAAGTGTGATGAACGCTTTTTTGTTAACCATATTTGTTTAGGCTCTACAAAGTTTCCCATTGAGAAGAGATTTTTTGAGCTTAGTAACTTTGAGCAAATGTATATGTACAAAAAATATGAAATCCTTACAAGCACTAGTCAAGTTGTTGAACTACTTGAAAGATGAAATATTCTGTAAGCCGTCACACTTACCCCGGTTGACCCTAGGCCCTAAGTCTGTGGATACCATTTTGTATTGCATGATTATTTATTAGTTCAACTATTATGTTGCCCTACCATTTTTCCTTTTTTTTTTATAAATATTGAAACTTGATACAGATTACAAATTCATTGTTTCTCAATTGAGTCCATGGATGAAAGATGAGATTGTTTGGACGGGGTATCACAAGGGCGATCTTACCACCCCATTTTATTTGAAATTAAAATCAATAAACTTTGGACTATAATCTCTTTGTACCCCTACTTTATCGCTTCTTTACATTCTTACCAGATTCATTACTTTATACCTTTTATAATTATTTGTTTTTTATTATTCTTCTATTCAAATTGGTTCTGTTTGTATATGAAATAAGGGAAGCAGCATCGTTGGATGGATGAGCGTATAGGAATTCCTTTTCGCAAATATACCTACATGTACAGAAGTTGTGTGAATTTGAATTAACTTTTAATAATATGCACAGTTTCCGGCATATAAACTAAACCAAATGTATAAATTCCAACTACAAGCATCGTATTTGAGCTGCAGTACCCAATAGTACAGCAATGAGAGATGTTGGTTTACGCTTGGCTATTTGACAGTAAGAATTCCAATCGATATTTATCGACCTGATTATTTATAAGCCAGTTGGAAAGCTTTTGGTTACGATTTGTAGCTCTTAATATCCATGCAAATCACTAGTTTCCTACATGAAGCTAGGAACAGACATTTGTTTGAACTGTGACATTAAATCAGCTTGCTACACGTTCAATGGTTATACAGAATTACTTGATGTAAATTCTACCGTTCGATTTATTTAAAATCACATAAATGGTATTATAACAATTTCTTTGCCAACTAAGACATTAATACTGGTATGTCAACTAGGAAAACGCCATATATGCTTTGTTAGACGAGCGGATAGTACCATTTTAGCACATTTTATGTTTTTTCTTCAAAATGGCTGACATGATCAAGCTAAAAATTTCCAGAAATGTGTATCAAAATGTAATTTGAATTCACGCTAAATTTGATTTCTTGGGAAAATATTTTTTTTTCCGCTGTGTTATTCTAACGGGTATTTTTGAAATTTTTATAATTCATAAAAAAAAAAGATACCACCCGATAATACCACAAAACTATACTTTTTTTATTTTTTTTTATCAGGCCTAAATCATTTCACCCGATAACGAGTGGAGCGCACACTAAATACGTGGAGCGCACAATCAACATATGTTAAACTCGTTTAACACACATAGGTTTCATTTTACATATGGAGCGCATTTTCAACATCGCTCATTTAAAACAATAGATGAAGAATGATTAACGATCATTTTTTGAACGAGAAAATAATCTTTATTAAGCGCTTCTTCTTCTTCGTAATCTATGAATCGTTCATATTTCCCATTATTCCAAATGCTAATTTGAATTCTCCATTCTTTTCTTCTTTCAAGCAATTAATTGTAGGTAAAAATCTCGTTTCCCGATCTTTCATCGACTAGGTGATATAAAAGAGAATGTTTAGCGTGATTTCGCAACGAAAAGGGTAGAACTAACTTCTCGAGGTCTAACTGCCAATTGTATTCTGAGGTTAATTTATGATAATTATATTCTTGCGAGATTATTTTATATCCGATATTTGATTGAGGATCGCGTTGTGATTGGTCCCTGAATGACTGCTCGGAACTATCGTTCGTTGGAAGAGCTCGTGCGTAACCTAACTGGAATATAAGGCATTTTGGCGCACATTCCATAGTATATAGTGTATATTATATATATATATATATATTTATATATATATATATATATATATATATATATATATATATATATATATATATATATATATAAATGGATTCATTCTTTTGAGAAATGAACTATTTAATATTTGTAGTATCATAGTCACAGTTCATAGTTTATATATATATATATAACTATAAGCCCTATATATGTACATATACATATAATATATGGAATTAGGATATAATATTATTGATATAGCATCGGTTTCAACGGTGGTGGTATTTGGTCTGTCTGGCATACATCTGAACTGAACCAAGGGTAGTTCTGTGAAACGAAGGGAGTCGAACCCTCGACTCCCTTACGACGTCAATCCACAATGCTACCTGAGCAGGGACTGCATGAAGATAGTAACTATCTCTCTTACCTAAGTTTTTTATTCAACTTAGTTTGGAATGCCTAAAGGCTTTTCACCCTTAGCTACCACATTCAGTTCCCACGTACGCCTAGAGTTCGCCAGTTCCCATATATATATATATATATATATATATATATATATATATATATATATAGGCTAATATATATATATATATATATATATATATATATATATATATATATATATATATATATATATATGATGTCGATAACTTTGGTGGACTTGATATAGATGTTGTCGATAGGTTTCACGGATTTTCCACTTCCTTGATATGCTCCACTCTCGCGACGTTTCGGGGAGATTATACTTCCCGTCATCAGGCTCTCTAACCGATCACAGCGACTCACCGACTCGTAACGTCGCTGTGATCGGTTGGAGAGCCTGATGATGGGAAGTATAATCTCCCCGAAACGTCGCGAGAGTGGAGCATATCAAGTAAGTTGAAAAACCGTGAAACCTATCGACAACATCTATATCAAGTTTATCGTCTTCATATGTACATCGATTAAAATCTTTACAACGATCACGTCATTTTTTGTAAACTTTTGTAAAGAATTTTTAATTGAAAAAGACATTATAGAACATATAAGTTTATTAGCTTTGAGAGGATCTATTACCATTTTACGAAACCATTTATACGGCCAACATATCATTTAATTTTCTATTCATAATTTAGTGTTATCAATTTATATTCCCGTTTGTTCTTTTGTTTTATACCTCTTATTACTATCACATTATTAATTCTTTATCTTATTTTCTTTAAAATAATGCATTGTTTTTTATACATTTTGTTATACTGTGTCCGTGTGGCAACCGTTTTGGCGGCAGTGTTTTTTAAATAAACTTTCCCTCTCTATATATTCATTTATATACCTAAATGTGTGCGACCGTTGATTCTAGAAAAAAGAAGAAAACGGTCGACCGTAAAGGACATAATACAGTAATATCGTAAAGGATATAATTACTCGACCACGGTCCCCTACAGCAATGACAAATGTTTGTTGTAAGTAATTTAGTAATTATTTTAATACCTGTTATTCATTTAATACCCGTGTGTTTATCTTGGTCTATTACCACTGCTTCCTTGTTATACTTGGGTTACTTGAAATCGTTGTCGAAATGACATTTACGTAAGGTTACGTATATATGGAGTTAGCAGCGTATTTAACGTAAAAAGGATAATAATTATAGATGTACTCACAAATTATTTTCATGTATATATATATATTTTTTTTTTAATGTTGCTTAACGACCCCACCAACGGCTAGGTTATACGGGGTTACGAATGAGCGGATGATAATGAAACGATGAAGTGATGATAGGTGAAAGGACGTTTACAAAAACCCATGCCTCATGCGGGACTCGAACCCACGCCCAATGGTGACTTCAGTTACTACCGCTAGCGATAATTGACTTAGCCACCGGGGTTGCATATATATATATATATATATATATATATGTTCATATGGGTTGCATATGCAATGCTTATGGGGATTTTCCGAACTTTCCAAATATTTTCCGGAAAAACCGTTCTACCGATTTTTCTGAAAAACAATCCCAACCTATTCTGGTGTGAGGCCAATATTCGAAAAAGGTTTGCAGTGATTGGTCAATTTTCCTGACGTGTAGGCCTAGGCCTATGCCGCGTACAAAATTACACACACAAAAAAAAAAAAAAATAAACATAGAAACGGAGCCCAAATTTTTTCAGTATATGAAAAGAAAATCCTCGCTACGCTCATCTAATAATGCATCGGTAGTTCCGTTGCAAGAGGTCCTGTCCGGCAATACCAAGGTCGCTGGTTCGAGTCCCGGTTGAGGCGTAACTTTTATTATTTGACTTTTACATCATATATATACAAGTATATATATAATTATCATATTACGTTACAAAGCCTAATTGCTAAGGCTGTCAGTGAGACTCATACTAAACCTTGACTCAGTGGTAAAGTATTTGGATTGTCATGCGGGATTCATCATTAGCTTATTCGTCATCTACAAATTTGACCAAAGTTTCATTCAGTATCGTTTTCTCACCATGTTCACAAACCAGTGTGATTCAATAAAAAGTATTTCAACCCCAATATAATTTTATGCTCTCTAATTAACATGACATTCTAAACTTGTGAATTCAAACAGTTTCAAGATAATACGTCAATGAATACCAAGAATGTCGTGAATATCATCAACGTATTATCTTAACACTGTTTGAATTCACGTAAATAGAATGACATATTAATTGGAGAGCATATAATTAGACGAGCTTTAGCGAGGATTCAATTTGACATACTGATAAAATTGGTGTTCGTTTTTATGTTTTTTTGTCGGTTCTCCACAGGTCAAAGTCAAACGGCTACAGCTATCAACTTCAATTTTTTTTTAATATGGTTCCTCATCTAACTTAGTTCTGTATAGTTTTGTGGCATTAATCGTTTTTTTTTCATGAATTTTAGAAATTTCAAAAATACCCGTTAGAATAACACAGCGGAAAAAAAATATTTCCCAAAAAAATGAAATTTTGCGTGAAATTAAATTACATTTTGATACATATTTCTGGAAATTTTCAGCTTGATCGGGTCAGCCATTTTGAAGAAAAAACATAAAATGTGCTAATTGGTACCACTCGAAGCAGTTTTTACCCATTTTTACCCACACTATTACTATCCGCTCGGCTAACAACACATATATGACGTTATCCTAATTATCTCGGAGTCGATCATACTGGTTCGTGAATATAGATAAAAATGATTTTTCTCTTCGTGCTTCGTGCTTGCACTTCCCTAAATATTTCTTCCATGAAGAGGTCAAGAATGATACACCGATTTTCAGCTGCTGATTAATACATAAAATTACAAAACTAATTCATGCGTGTTTCTAATTCCGCCACCGAACTTTTTTCTCGCATTTCTACGTTTTTTTTGGCGCCATGTATAATAAGTAGTTTCGATGTTCATTGATAAACACTCTGCGCACGCATCGCCCGACTTGATTACCATTCATCGGCACGTCAACGCAGGTCCGAGGAATTTATCGTCACGTCTTTGTGGATCTGATTTAATGTAAAGCCTGAGGCAGAATCGTTCTGATTAAGAGTGCTGGGGAGGCGATTGGGGGATTGCGATGAGGGGAGGAGAAAGATCTTTTTTACGTGATAATTTTTGACTGTATGATTAGATGAGCTTTAGCGAGGATTCAATTTGACATACGGTACTGAAAAAAATTAGTGTTCGTTTTCATGTTTTTTTTTTTTGGTTCTCCACAGGTCAAACGGCTACAGCTATCAATTCATAAAAAACAAGAAAAAAAAAAAACGAACACCAATTTTTTTCAGTATGTCAAATTGAATCCTCGCTAAAGCTCGTCTAATCATACCTTTCAAATGTTATCACCGAAATCCTTAAATTTCGCTAAATCACCCTTGTCTCCCAAGCACTCTTAAGTAGTATAATAACAGTCCAAGGTAATCTTATTCATAATATATCAGCATGAACCCGACCACTCCGGATATGTTTTCAATCGGGTGAGCGTATTCCAAGACAATCTGTTGAAACATTCATCTTTCTTTGTGTCTTGTTGCCATTTGTTTCCACAGTTGGCCGGTTTCATATTATACAAACCAGGTGATAATTATATATATAATTAAACTTCTTGGATACGATCCAATATCGTATCCATATTGGATACGATTGCTATCGATATCCATATTGGATACGATATCGTAGTCCTCTATAGGGCTAGCCCCAGGAAGTGTCGTATCTCTAAGTATAGCCATGACTTAAGAGTAATATCTCGGTAGCTCAGTGGGAGAACAGCGGACCGGCAATCTGAAGGTCCCGGGTTCGATTCCCGGACAAGACGTATCTTGTACGACATGGTTGAAATAAACCACATTTATATAAATATGTATATATATATATATATATATATATATATATATATATAGAATTATATTTATATATATATATATATGTATGTTTATGTTCATTAAATAGATTAGAGCAGTATATTATCGAATCAGTGAATCATATATATAATATAATTATCATTCATACCATATAGTATATAATGTGTTGAAAGTTCTTCATTCAAATACTTGTAATATCCAAACGCCAGATGCTTTCCAACATATACCTATATCTATCTATATATATATATATATATATATATATATATATATATATATATATATATATATATATATATATATAGCTCCGGAAACGTTAGGAAATCTTGATATTAAATCAATTTCATATTTGGATTTGTCTTTGTTTCTTATTATACGCGTCAAAACCCCAAAGCAATGTGTAATTATAGGCCTAATACTGAACGCGAAAGTTCAAAGAACCTGATATATATATATATATATATATATATATAGGACCTATATATATATTTATTTATATATACCAAATTTTGATCTCTTATTTGCTGGATGACTGCTCTGACCACTGAGCTACTGGTTCACCGTTCATATGCATCCGTAATGCATGTGGTGACGCTTCTTCATCAGCACTTACAGTTTCATAAACCAAATTTGCTCAAAATATTCAGACGGTTGTATAGACAGCCGTCCATTCAGTACGTTACTAAAGCCAACTAAACCTACATGTTGCCAACCCAAGCTTCATAATAAATATCAATCCAAGGTGGTCTTCTAAAATAATAATAATAACCTAATTAAAACATTAATTTGTTACCATAATATTTATTAGTCGTTACTAACCGTAGATAGACATGGTAATTAATAATGAGTCGTTTCCGCAAAGCATCACTATTACTGGTTTACACGACCGTCTTGCTTATGTATTAGCATTGACGGTCGACCGTGTCGGCCCGTCATGTTCTGGACAATGAAACATCTTTTTCAAGGTAAAATCTGCTCAAGTGGCTATATAGGCCTATATATATATATATATATATATATATATATATATATATATATATATATATTTATATATATATATATATTTATATATTTATATATATATTTATATATAAAGAGAGAGCGAGAGCGAGGAGACAAAAAAAGAGAGATTAGATGAGTTTATAAATTACAATCTAGTATGGTTTTGTGTTCTAAAACAAGTACTGTATCAGGAGAGAGAGAGAAGAGAGATAGAGAGAGAGAGAGAGAGAGAAGAGCGAGCTAAAAGATTAGGTGAGTTTATAAACTGCAGTATAGTTTTGTGTGTTTTCAAACAAGTACTGTATCAGGAGAGAGAGAGAGAGAGAGAGAGAGAGAAAGAGAGATAGAGAGAGAGAAAGAGAGAGAGAGAGAGAGAGAGAGAGAGAGAGAGTGAGAGAGAGAGAGAGAGAGAGAGAGAGAGAGAGAGAGAGAGAGAGAGAGAAAGAGATGTATCAGGACTGGTGCACCTTGACAGTGTAATGTATAAACTGCCAATCATGACGTATTAAGTGTTTATGACGTCAGCTGTTCGGGAGCCTCTTGCCTACCTGTGGTGATTGACTAATTCGGCCTGTGTTTAAGTTTTTGGTTTGTCAACAGAAAAATTATCACTTTTTATATTCATTCAATTCAATTTTCGATAAAAAAAATCGCAACAAGATTTGATAACCAGAAACTATTTAGTCCGTTTTGTATTTTATTTGTCTGATTATTGTGGAATCATATATATGCACATATGAACTGAATTATTTTGACTATTTTTCCTTCGAGATAACATATACGAGAAGTCATTTACACGGTTGTATAGATCTTACACCAATTCATCGAAAGACGAATTCCCATTCTTTCGAGAACCCGAATGGGGTCTCGAACGAATGGGCAAAAAGCTGTAGATGAAATGGGTTCTCGAGGATTTGGGATTTCGAAGATTTGGTCTTTCGAGGAGAAGAATTGTCGTTGAAATGAGATTTCGGAGATATGGGATTTCGAAGATTTGGACTGTCGAAAAAATGTATTTTCAATGAAATGGTTTTTGAAGATGTGGGATTTCGAACGTTTGGTTTTTCGATGATTTTATATGTGCTGCCATTTCTATACGCTCATCTAAAACACATTTCGTTTTTCAATAATATTGAAACTTGATACAAAACCATTGTTCTCCAATTAAGGCTAATGATGGAAGATAGGATCGTCCGGACGGGGCTCCACAAGGGCGATCTTACCACTCCCTAAAAAAAGCACTATCTAGTGAATTTAATCATAAATTATCTAGATTTTCCCGTACAACCTAGCTGTTGGTGTGGTCGTTAACCCAACAATAATCGAGATTTTCACAATATTTGGTTAGATATCATCTCTTCCTTTCTCACTCACTTCTTTTCTCTCTCTTCCTTTCAATCACTTTCCTGTAAAACCTATCCATCATCCAGAAGTCCATTATCAAATGCAAACATCAGTATCCATCGCCGATCGACCGTCTTTCGTATCTTCCAACACCAACGATCAGTGGTGTCGAACTGTCAACCCATCAAGGGTGTTGGCTCTTTTAACGGCAAACATTTTATTATGATTAGCTTTACTATGATAACATTGATTTCTGGCAGGTCGATATTCGATAATACAGATTACTGTTGTGATAACACTGCTTTCTTTTTTTTATATTGGGTTTAACGACGCACTGTTATGGTAGCGAAGATATATTGGCGTCGGTTGGATGATTAATGAGATGATGGGATGATGAGATGAAGGTTCTTGGATAATGAGAAGGATAGTGGGAAGGAAGCGGTCATGGCCGACTTATTGTAGGAACCATCCCGGCATTAGCCTAGACTACAGAGGGAATCCATGAAAAACCTCTGTAAAGATGGTCGGCGGCGGGGATCGAACTGGGTTCGTAATTCCCCTCGTCTCTCAGATCACATGAAGCGAGTGCGTTAACCACTGCTCTACATGTGCCGGTAACACTGGTTCCTCATACGCCGATAATACAGATCGTTGCTGTGATAAAGATAAGTGAAGTTTTGTGAGGGGTGAACTAGACAATATCCAGCATTAAGGCGTTCCCAGTCTCAACAGGACGAAAAGTTCCCACCAGGGTGATTATTTGTGAAAATATTGTGAATGTTAATTATGGATCGACAATGTTCTATAAGATACTTCTCTGCACAGTATGAAGCAGTTTCACTATAATATGTTCATCCAGAAAGTCATCACTGCCATCGTTTATATGTTATGTTGACACTGAAAATGTTACGCTGTCACAAAACATGCATCTCGCGTTACATAAATCATTTTATTATTTCTTGAGATCTTTTACAGTCTATGGTATCGATGTGTCTTGACTAAAAATAAACAGCTCAGCCATATGCGCTTGGCATACAAGACCAGAGAAAGTCACGCCATTTCTGTTTCAAATTCATCCTATTTAATTTCTATATTTGCTTTTTTAATTGATGCCGGTGCCCACCAAAACTGAGCTAGTAAAAGTAACCAAAGGGTTCAGGCACAGACAAAAAAAGATATTTCTCTGGTTTAGGGTATAGTATTAGCATAGAATAAAGAAATGGTATTAGTAACTCTTAAAACGTTCAGAGTATAGTTTATTGTTCAATTATTATAATTGAAATGTACGTTTTATTATTTTTACAATTTGTTTCACTCTTGATTTGAAAGTCTGTGTTTGTCCGTGTACTTTTAACTGGATTACTTAAATAAAGGTGTGTACTAATTACTAATGGGCGTGACCATGTAAACAGGTAATGAGTTATTACAGGGTTGACTCAGAATCAGCGAACCACCCGTGCGCTAGTGGTGTGGGATAGGGAAGACGGTCGCTCGGAACCTTCATATCTCGTGGACACAAGTTATACGAGTTATGAAGGTTTGGATTATACCGAGCGTTAGTGCTGTGGGATAGGGGGGACGGTCGCTCGAAACCTTCATCTATGTTTTTCATATTGTGTTTAACAACGCACTGTACTGATGACTACGATCTATTGGCGTCGGTGAATGATATATGACATGATGAAATGAGGGGATGGAAGGTTATTTATTATATGTTTTTGGAAAGTGGGAAGGAATCGGCCATGGTAAGGAACCATCCCAGGTATTAACCTGAACGACTGAGGGAAACTTTCAACGTCATCACTAGTTACCATAGCTTTCTGACTATACTTAGTCTATTGACTCCTTAAATCTTTTTAAAGTTGAATTGCAGAAGTTTTTATTCTCTAGTTCTGTTTTTATTGTGTGAACCAGTTTATTGACACGTGCAAGAAAAATATATTAGCAACATGAGAAATGACTAGAATAAAATATCATATTAGGGGCTGTCCACAAATGATGTCACACAATTTTAGGGTATATCGAACCCCTCCCCCCTTGTCACAGTTGGTCACAGAGATGACCCTCCCCCCCTTTAATGATGTCACAATCCAGCCAATATTTACTCCCCCCCCCCCCATGAAATCAATCATGCAAATTTGAAAAAACTCGGTTTTTTGAGATATTGAAAAAAAGTTTTCCTCGATTTTTTAGTGATTTTTCAGTAATTGCACATGGCCTGGACGACATTTTTGACAAACATAACCTCTAAACCAAAGCAATTGACATGTGAGACCTAAGCAAAGGGCAAAGAAGTTCAATCAAAAAGATAAAAACTATTCACAGCCACCTAAATTCTGCATTAAAATATAATTTCATACAAATTATATGGCTCCAATTTATTTTCCTGAAAATTGAAAGAAACTAATAATATGTAGTGTAAATGAGGATGTCACATTAGTGTATACCCCCCCTCCACCCGGAATGTGGACGCCATTTATGGACAGCCCCTTAAATATATAAATTAATGTTGTGTATCATTGAGTTTATTTATATATATGACTCATACATATATTTTAGTTTTACTCTATATTATGTGAATGTTTATATTTTGACGTGTCATGCATTTTATCGTATACCTCTTCATAGAATTTAAAAATCAACTTGTCAAATAAGCATTGAAATTGAAGATGAACTAATCCAAGATTGCAGGTATCCCGCATGTCTTAAATCTTAAGGCCCATTCACAATGCGACGCTAACTTGAACTTCTAACGTAAGCGTTAACTTATAAAATGTTTGGCTTAGGGAAAGTGACTTGCCTATCCACAATGCATGTCGCTAACTTATTATCGTAAGCCGTTAACTTGTAAGCTACCAAGGTCCAAGCTTTCGCGTTACAAGTTAACGTTCAACGTAAGAAGCAACCAATTAGAAAGCCGAGTCGATCGACCTTGAAGAAGGGCGCGAGAACTGTAGACACCGACAACAGAAAAGAAATTGTGATTGGTTGAAATTCGAAATTGTTATTGGTTGGTTTTTCGCGTATACGGTTACTTGCTGGTCTATTGTGAATAGAGACTTCAAATATTACGATAGCTACTAGAGTTGATGACTACGTAGAGTGTACATACATACATAGAGAGTTAGAGTGGTCGTCAGAAGTTAACCTCCGGTTGCGCGATTTTTTCGTTTTTTGACCTGCCGTCAGCGATAACGCGCACTGACCGACGGTTATCTACTCACAAAGATAAACCCTGGATTGGGTCTTCGTTTAAGTGCCCGTTACTGCACTGCCATCGTCGTCCTGTCCACTGCCTTCTAGCATACAATTTTGCATACGCATTTAAGCCCAACCAATCAGAATCGTCGTTGTTCTGGTCGGGTTCTCGTAAGAACGAACAGATAACCGGGAGTTGAAAAACGATCCTGTAGTTACAGGTCGGGGTTAGACATAACCGTCGGTCAGCCAAAGCAGACCTAACGAGGACTATTGAAAAACCAACTCTTATACGTATAGGTTTAGGTTAGCGACGCATTGTGAATGGGCCTTTATGTTACTGACCTCGGCTAGGTGAAAAGTGAGATGATAACCTACTATAGTAAAGTGCAACATGCGTTGTAAGATGACCGAGAGTGTCTTATGAGATGAACAAAACGTCATGTACGCATTAGTCTGTAAACATGCCGACTATGCTGGCTAGATAGAAGAATATTGTCTACCTATATGACACATATGTACAGATAGCATAAAGTTATATTTGAGACGAGTGGTCGAGTTGCTAGCACACTATACCGACATTCAGGAGACCGGGGTTCGATTCCCGCCATGGTCAACTATTCTGACGGGTAATCGTGGTTTTCCTCTGTCGTTCAGGTCAAAACTGGGATGGTTACTTAAAAACAAGCCACGACCGACTCCTTCCCACTATCAAAACACACCTGATAATATGAATATATATAATTATATATATATATATATATATATATATATATATATATATATATATATATATATATATATATATATATATATATATATATATATATATCGATTCCAGTTCCTGAACAAGACGACTCCATGAAATGATCAGCCGCAGCTGTCCGAAACGTCGAGAGACATGGTTCTTTTCAGAACCGCTAACTGTTTCAAAGAAGGGCAATCCGCAAAGTGTGACATTACCATCAACCATCGGCACTCAAAACCTTCACCAGTACATATGTATATATATTATATGATATAAAAAAAATATAAAATATGAAAACATACCGGTACCCTATATGAAAATATATTAAAAATATTAAATATAAATATAAAAAATATAAAAAATGTATAAAAAATGATGTACATTTAGAACTTCTACAGAAGATACCTACGTACGATTTCATGTCGTTGATAAATATACCATAGCTAACAACAATTAACATACTAATATACAACATATATAAATAGTTCGTGCTGGCTTAGCATGTCTATATTTGGCGTCATATTTCTCTCCAAGTTAACTTCCAACAATAATACTAACTATTGCTACTGACACTCACCGTGTCTTTAATGGTTTACACAGCAAAAACATCGCGAAGTCGTGCATCACGTACCTTAAAGGACCGACACGCCCGGCGACAGTGTTAAATGATAGGGGAGACGGGCGATCGACACCTGCTGAAGACAGCGGTGATTTAACTGGATGATCACGACTGGGTGTTTATAATACTACTGTTGGGTGAAGTGAAGTTAGCGGAAGTCTAGGCAACATTACAAAGTTGAATACGATGAATTTGTTCATTTTGTTCATATTTGTTCAATTTGTTCATTTATTCATTTTGGGGTGGTAAGATCGCCCTTGTGGTGCCCTGTCCAAACGACCTTATCTTTCATCTTTGGCCTTTTTCTCTTAAGTTTCGATGATAGTGAAAATTATTTTCAGGATTGGACCGCTTACCATAAAAGACAGGTAGAGTAGACGGTTGTCTACACTTTGTCATATTTTCGCGACGTTTCGGGTAGATCGCAATGCCAATTGTCAATTTGTACGACTTGCATTATTACAATACGTCGTTAAACGCAATATAACGCTATATATATATATATATATATATATATATATATATATATATATATATATATATTATATAAACGTTGGGTTTAACGACGCACTGTAATGATAATGATAACTATGATCTATTGGCGTTGGATGAATATTAATGAGATTGTGGGATGGTGAGATGAAGGTTTGTTAGGTAGTGGGAAGGAAGTGGTCGTGGTCTACATTGTAGGAACTAGATTGGCAAAATCGCAGATTTTTTTTGGTGGAGATTTGTAGAAAGTTTGTATAGATCTTATCATCTTAGTTATCATTAACACCTACGTTTTGTCGTCAAACTTGGAAATTATAAATTAATGAAGATATCAGTTTTTTTGGCAAATAATATAATAATATTAGATATGTATTTGAATCAATAGAAGTATACAAACAGTGTAACAGAGTGTGGAAGGTGAGCAGTAGATTTATTCATTACTTGAAAATCGTAAACCAGACAGGCTGGAAAATTGCTTGCACTATAAGGTTTTATAGCTCAAGGGTATAGATACATAGGGCTCATGCAAGCGAGGGTTGTGGAAATAAAATAGATACATTTTGAAAGGGCAATTTACATTCACCTTGACTTTACTCCTGCACCCCTATATTTCTCCATATATTTCTCTCTCTCTCTTCTCTCATTTTTTCTCTCTCTCTCTCTCTCTCTCTCTCTCTCTCTCTCTCTCTCTCTATATATATATATATATATATATATATATATATATATATATATATATATATATATATATTCTCCTCTCTTACTCTCATCCCTCTACCTCTATCTCTCTTTCATTCATTCTCTCTCTCTCTCTTCTCTCATGCACTCTTTCTCTCTCTCTCTTTCTCTCATCCCTCTACCTCTATCTCTCTTTCATTCACCCCTGTGCACTTATCATGCTGTGCCTATTGTCTTAGGCTACGCCCTTATATTCTATCTCTCTTCCTCTCTATATTTCTTTCTCTTCCACCCTTTTCTCCCCTATCGTGCCACACCACAAAACCACGGACGGAGGTAAGGGTTGATATTAACGCCCTTTAATAAAGAAAGACTAGCGTTGATCCATAACAACGTTCTATGAAAAAATAGATTTCACATGCAGGAATGACTCTGGACGTCGTTAAACATATACAATAACAATTAAACTAGAAACAATATGGTCAATTCGGAGTAAATACAAGAAGAGAGAAAAAGAGAGGTAGAAAGAGTATTTCAAGAAGAATAGGAACAAAAAGAAAAAGAAGATCTTTTTTTCTTCCGACTGTGAATGTTTGGCCTGTTGGCCGTAATCCCCCCAATCTAACCAATTTATTGAACCTAACCCATCACACTAACCTAAACTAACTGACCTGACCAAACAGACATACTAAACTTATCCGATCCGAACTAAAACCTTTGCTAAAACTAATCTAAACCCACCGGCACATGCAGCGCAGTGGTTAACACGCTCGCTTCATGTGATCCGGGAGGCGAGGGGAATTTCGAACCCAGTTCGATCCCCGCCGCCGACCATCTTCACATGGGTTTTACATGGTTTCCCTCTGTAGTCCAGGCTAATGCTGTGACGGTTCCTACAATAAGTCTGCCATGACCGCTTCCTTCCCACTATCCTTCCCATTACCCAAGAACCTTCATCTCATCATCCCATCATCTCATTAATCATCCATCCGACGCCAATAGATCTTCGCTATCATTAAAGTGCGTCGTTAAACCCAATACAAAAAAATTAAAACCTACTTCCGGCTCTGCGAATAGCCACTTCGTACTTATTTCAAAGTCGCACATGATAAAAGTGGCGCCGGCGCAGTAGATACCTCGTGTCACAACACGCAACGCACCAACAATCTGCGTGTTTTCCATCAACTAAAATATTCAACTCGAAGCACTAAATTGTAACGATTTTCTTTGTAAGGTGTATTGTTTGAGCTCTCGACGGCAATAAAACTGGCGTGTCTTCTCCCCCCCCCCACTCCTCGCCCCCCCAGGGGGGGGGGGGGGTGACGTGCTCCGTATGAAGTCAGAACCCATTTGATTCAAGGCAAACTATGAATGAAGTTGGTTTTACAAAAATTTCCTTTTTTTTTTATTTTTTTTTTATATGATTTTAATTGTATGGAAACCGATTCAGTGGAACATAGCTTTACTGGTGATGACACCAAGTTACAATATATTATTTATTGACGTATTTATTGATTGTGTATTCGATTTGTTATTTCATTATTCATTATTCATTAGATTATTGATTATCAGAATTCTATCTACATGTATTGTATTGTGATAACTTTTCGACGGTTTGAGTTATAAACAGTTACCACGTCAAAATGTAATAATAGACAACATGTATGATATATTTTGTGTTTTTTTATAAGATGACAAGCAAGTGGAAATTCGTTCTCTTTTTCAATTTTTAATGAAATCTAATTCTAAGAAACCCCAATTGATGATTTATCAAAAGCTCGTGTTTTATTGACTCATTGACTTATTTTCAGTGTCATTTCATGCCAATTGTTAATTTTAATTACTTTCTTTGGATGCCATTTAATCTGGTGAAAATATTCATTCGTTTTATTTGGATTAAAACTAAACTTAAAATGCATCGAAGTTGCCATTTTGGTAGAGACACATACAATGGGAGAGAGCGTGTTTGCCAGGTTACCGTAGCAACTAAAAGAATGACACTCCTGGAGTTGTGATTGGAGAGAACATTTTTAGGTGAATTGTTATTCATTTACAATAATATGTGACATAACTTTGTAAAAAAGCGTGTATTCTTAACGATTGCCAAATTGTATGAACTGAAATTAAATTTAAACTTCCATAATTCTACAAACAATCACATAATGCGACTATATTTTGTGTTTTCTGTCGTGTTTGTCTCTCTTGTGACGTCAGCTGCCTATACGAACGGGTGTCTCCTGCTATCAGATAGCACGGACGACCAGTAGGCTCGAGATGTCACCACGTCATAGTGTCCGTGAGTGACAACACAATCGGGAAAGTTTTTCGGGCGAATCTTGCCACGCCCAACAACTTAGCTTGGCGCGAGAATTACTCTTACTTATTACTATTGATCCCATTCATTTCTTTAAATGTCATGCTGACGTTTTAAGAGAGCTTGTGAGAGGCGATTCAGTGGAATATTAGTTTTTGACGGGAAACGTCTATAAAATCAATATCGGCTGACATTGAAGCAATTTCACCGTCACGAAAGTCGTCATGCGCATTCAGTCAGCTCTGATTTACTTATTACTATTGATTCCATTCATTTCTTTAAATGTCATGCTGACGTTTTAAGAGAGCATACGAGAGGCGATTCAGTGGAATATTAGTTTTTGACGGGAAACGTCTATAAAATCAATATCGGCTGACATTGAAGCAATTTCACCGTCACGAAAGTCGTCATGCGTATTCAGTCAGCTCTGATTTACTTATTATTATTGATTCCATTTATTTCTTCAAATGTCATGCTGACGTTTTAAGAGAGCATACGAGAGGCGATCCAGTGGAATATTAGTTTTTGACGTGAAACGTCTATAAAATCGATATCGGCTGGTATTTTAGAAATGTGACCATCACGAAAGCTGGCATGTGCATCTAGTCGGATCTGATTCGCAATACACCGGTCGGGTCACCTCGCGCTCGACATCAGAGTGTAGCAATGACGAATGGGGATAATAAGCGATAACATAATATATCTTCGGGAAGGGATCTTAAACTTCTAATTTATAATAACATATCATTTTTATGGTTGTGGTCCAGAAACCATGAGTCATGACGTAGGCACGACCGATTCTCTATAGAAATACTAACAGAATCAAGTACTGTCTACGTCACATCTCAGAAAAGGGCTGAGTCCAGTAGGAAAAATGACTCAATTTTAATATATTTTTCGAAATTGAGATGATGATGTATAGGTTTTTCGTATTAGAGGAATTAATGTCGTCATAATTTATTAAAAACTAGTTTCACGTTTGTGATGCTCTTTAATTTATACTTTCTTAAGTCGATTCAATAGTAAAGTGTATAAATCGTTAGCATTTGAACAATGCCTATACATGAGAGAGTGTATTTTTAACGCTTCACTGAATTAATAATGTTGTTATGTAATCTCTAATAACATGGATAAATTACATGTCTATAATCTTGTTAGAATTGATAAGTGATTCATTAACAACTATATTGTGCTAGTATTTAGTCGACGTGTCCGATCGACCGTCCCGCTCATCACTTAGCGTTAACGGCCGTACGTCTCGAGCCATCATAAAAGCTTTTAGGGCAGACTACTTAACTGCACTCTGTTTATTGGATTAGTAAAGTGCACTTATTCAAGAATTTAACTATATACTAGAAAAACGCCTTATGTGCGTTGTGAGATGAGCTTAGAAGTATGGAAATGTAGAATTAAGAACATTTTGTCAGCTCAATGCACATATACAGGCCATGGATCACTTCAAAGGTTTAAAAACCGCGGCTGTCTGTTGGTATATGGACCTTGGTTTCCAAACAATTAAACCAGTGCCTTCTTCATATCCATCACAGATTTTAAACGTTTTAATTTATTGGTGACACTTGTTGCTCACATTTAATAGTTTCTTAATTGCTTTTCTTAATTGCTTTATTGATGTGTAAAAAAGTACATTAAAAATGAGTTTTCTTCGTTGTTTCACATCCGATTGTTCCATAAGTCGCTTAAAATGTGTATGATAGTTCTTCCCACACTCAGTATAAATTTGAGAGCTTTTGAAAAAAATAAAATTCCAAGTATTTCTCCCCTGGCCTATTCTTATGGGGAATTTCCATACTTTCCGATTTTTTTCCGGAAAATCCGTTTGACCGATTTTTCTGAAAAACAATCCCAACCTATTCTGGTATAACACCAATTTGTAAAAAAGGTTTCGAGTTGATTGAAACTTTTTCCTGACCTGTATGCCGCGTACAAAATTACACACAAAAAAAAAAAAAAAAAAAAAAAAAAACATAAAAACCAAGCCCAAAATTTTTCGGTATATGGAATGAAAATCTTCGCTACGCTCATCTAATGATTGGTATTTAAATCATAATTAGATGATATAATTAAGTATTCAGTTTGTTTATACTGCGAGACCAAGAATGGCATTGAGAAAGTATGCTTTTTATATTGGGTTTAACGACGCACTGTATTGATGGCTAAGATCTATTGGCGTCGGTGAATGATTCGTGAGATTGTACAATGGTGCATGGTAGATCAAAGATTATTTGGTCTGTGATCAAACTAACCTAATCCCTCCTTAAACTCACTTATTCTAACCTTAAACTTATACCTATTTCAACCTTGAATCCACTTAATCTCACCAGTAACATTAAACTCAACTAATCCCACCTCAAAATAACCTTAACCTCACATAATCCCACCTTAAACTAACCTTAACCTCACATAATCCTACCTTAAACCAACCCTAAACCCACCTAATCCCACCTTAAAATAACCTCAAACTCACCTAACCCCACCTTAAACTAACCTTAACATCACATAATCCCACCTTAAGCCAACCCTTAACCCACCCAATCCCACCCTAAACTAACCTTTAACTCACCTAACCTAGCAGTTATTCCATATGATAATGTTAACAAGAGCTGCTGGCACTGCTGTTGCTACGTCACACAGAGATGCAGCGACAGATTCCTGACGATTTGATTGGACAACAAGTGTTGGACGTTTCTATGACATTGAGTGACGTCACAGCTGTAAGGAAATAAATTCTGAAGTACCAACATCATGGCGCTAATAGCAGAAGTAACAAATTTATTCAATTCGTAAAATGAAGAAAAGACTAAAATATATATTGTTTAAACAAAGTCACACATTAGGTTGATGAATGAATCTCAAAGTACCCCAAATTTTGAAATCCAATAACAAGTTATAGATTTCGTAACTAATTAGTAACAAGCCCTCAACGGCCCAACTTTTTTGTTCAGTTTTTGGCAGTCACCGAACGACCCTTATTGGAAGTTCCCTTTCTCCATTTCATTGTATTGTCATTGTTACGACTGTTGGAATTTTGGAAATTTACAAAATTTACAAAAATTGTAATGAATAATTTATATCTGAAAGAAGCACCACCGGTAGGGTTGTTTGTTGTTTTCTGATAACTAATAACTACTTACCAGAGCAGCTATCATTCCAAAACAGTACACCAAATTCCTTTAAATCACACCTTTTTCAATATGGTTCAACGTGTTCCAGATGAGATTTAGATGCAAAAATCAATTTTCTCCTAAAACTGAAGGTGCCCATCTGATATTTGATTTTCTATGCAATGTGAAATATGAATCTATGTACGATTTTATCTATCTAAATAGGTCTACATCTTTCCTTCCTACTCTTTCTTTCTTTTTTTTTTCTTCCTTTCCTTCTCTCTTCCTTCTTTTTTTCGTCTTTTCTATTTCTCGTCTTTTCAATTTTTTTGCAAGACCTTTTCTTGCCCCCCCTTGCCCCCCCCTGGCCGAAAGTTGGGGGGGGGGGCATTGCCCCCCCTGCCCCCCCCCCCGGTTCCGACGCCAGTGCACATCACTTGTACACAGTTGGTTCAAGCCTTCATCTCTCGTGTGTAACTTGTATCCACGAGAGATGAAGGTTCTGAGCGACCGTCCCCCCCATCCCACACCACTAGCGCGCGGGTGGTTCGCGCCTTCATCTCTCGCGGCAGTATAGCAGGGTCACCTGTTGCCATACTACTTGTTCTAAGGTGAGGTCTGAGATGATCGCAGCATCTGAAGACGCGTACCGTTACGTTCAGTGCTATTAATAAGCTGTCTTGATCAAACATGTGCGGTTAGGTCTTCGCGCCGCTTCTTCTCATACAACCCAAACATCAACTTCAAGGAAATAACTGCATGTATAGTGCCTACTATGAAGAATTTAATCATTAGACTGAAATTATTATTCATGTGAATAAATATATATATATATATATATATATATATATATATATATATATATATATATATATATATATATATATATATATATATATATATATATATATATATATATATATATATATATATATATATATATATATATATCTATATATATATATATATATATATATATTATATATATATATATATATATATATATATATATATATATATATATATATATATATATATATATATATATATATGTATATATATATATATATATATATATATATATATATATATGTATATATATATATATATATATATTATATTATATATATATATATATATATATATGTATATATATATATATATATATATATATATATATATATATATATATATATGTATATATATATATATATATATATATATATATATATATATATATATATATATATATATATATATATATATATATATATATATATATATATATATATATATATATATTTCATCATGTGTTCGAACATATTCATGGATTTAACGCGTACAATTAAAACACAGAGATAAACCAAAATATACAATTATTAGACGAGCTTTAGCGAGGATTCAATTTGACATACTGAAAAAAATTGGTGTTCGTTTTTATGTTTTTTTTCATGTTTTTTTGTCGGTTCTCCACAGGTCAAACGACTACAGCTATCAACTAAAAAAAAATTCAATATGGTTCCTCATCTAACTTAGATCTGTATAGTTTTGTGGCATCATCAGGGAGTAACTTTTTTTATATGAATTTCAGAAATTTCAAAAATACTCATTAGAATAACACAGCGGAAAGAAACAAATATTTTTATTTTCCCAAAAAATGAAATTTTGCATGAAGTTGAATTACATTTTGATACACATTTCTGAAAATGTTCAGCTTGATCGGGTCAGCCATTTTGAAGAAAAACATAAAATGTGCTAAATTGGTATCACTCGAAGCAGTTTTTACCCATTTCTACCCATACTATTACTATCCGCTCGTCTAACAACGCATATATGTCGTTTTCCTAATTACATTACTACAATGGCGAGCCTGACGTTTCTGGAGTTTTGTCGTTCCCTTCATCAGACTATGCATGAGTTCAATAATGGTGAAATATATCTATATACATGAAGCTTATTGTGATTATAATAATAACCGTCTTCATGCAGGTTCTGGCTGAAGTTCCAGCCGTTAGCTCTGCTATGCGATGAGCCAGACCACGTGACACGTGCTGGTGACGTCATGCGTGACGCGTCGTTCACCTGCATGCAGCGCGTCCTTCCTGACCCCCCCCCCCCCCCCGGGCTGTCACGAGACCCTGACTGACTAGCGGGCCAGAACGTGAGGGGTTGGCTGGTCTGACGATTCGTTTAATAAGTTCAATAATAGATGTCAATTTGGTATTATGTTGCTTCTGACCCTATAACAACCGGTAGTTGATATGGGGATACGAATGAGTGGGTGTTGATGGAACGATGAAGTGAAGATAGCTACCGGTAGTTTAGGCCTATATGGGGGTACGAATGAGTGGGTGTTGATGGAACGATGAAGTGAAGATAGCAACAGGTAGTTTAGGCCTATTAGGGGGGGTACGAATGAGTGGGTGATGATGAAACGATGAAGTGAAGATAGGTGAAAGGCTGGTTAGAAAAACCCATGCCTCATGTGGATCCACAGACAAAAAAGCTATTGCGGTGGAACTCGAACCCACACCCGAGATGAGTATACCGACTTGGAAATGCATCCCCACTATTTTATCCCCTCTCTCTCTCTTCTCACCCCGTCACCTATAACACCTGTATATAGTGCCAGCATGGTACCAGTGCAGATTGCTATAGACCGGCACATGCAGCGTAGTGGTTAACGCGCTCGCTCCATGTGATCCGGGAGGCGAGGGGAATTCCGAACCCGCTTCGATATCCACCGTCGTCCATCTTTACAGGTTTTTTTCGTGGTTTCCCTCTGTATGGGCTAATACCGGGATGGTTCCCACAATATAAGCCACGACCGCTTCCTTCCCACCATCCTTCTCATCACCCAAGAACCTTCATCCCATCATCCCATCATCTCATTAATCATCCATCCGACGCCATTAGATCTCCGCTATAATAATAGTGCGTCGTTAAACCCAATATAAGTATGCTATAAAGCGCTACTAACATGCTCGATTGTGCTGCTACCGTTCAGTCACCAATAAATTGCACCAAATTATCACCAATTGCAGACGTAGGCGACGGGAATTGAGCTACGCACGTTTATTAATTCTTGTTCAGCCATAAGAGTGAACTGTCTTCGACTGTGGTATTAGTAAGAGTATAGAAGGGTGAGGGAAGGAAAGAGATAGCAGAATGTTCGATTCAACACAAGGTGTGTTGAGAAGGGGAGAATTTAAGGGATGTAGGAAGGAATGAGATAGCGATACACAAGTGTCAGGTCGTATTTGATATGGCTTCCTGCACATTTCGTGGTTCCATGTTGCGTTGGTCCGATCAGACTAACCAATCCACAGGTCGAGTTTCATGAGGGAGATTCTTTAGGGCTTCTACCACGTCACATGATCGGGACAGCGAGTCATGAAACTGCTTCGGTAATGCTGCATTGATTTGGACACTGAAGGCAAGTCGGTCGTGTGTTCGAATCCAAAATAAGTGACAGAGTTGTATACTAGGAAAACGCCATATATGCGTTGTTAGACGAGTGGATAGTAATAGTATGGATAAAAATTGGTAAAAGCTGGATCGAGGTACCAATTTAGCACATTTTATGTTTTTTTCTTCAAAATGGCTGACCCGATCAAGCTGAAAATTTCCAGAAATGTGTATCAAAATGTAATTTAACTTATGCAAAATTTCATTTTTTTAGTAAATAAAAATATTTTCTTTTTTCCGCTGTGTTATTTTAATGGGTATTTTTGAAATTTCTAAGATTCATAAAAAAAAGTTACCCCCCGATAATGCCACAAAACTATACGGATCTAAGTTAGATGAGGAACCATATTGAAAAAAAGTTTGAAGTTGATAGTTGTAGCCGTTTGACCTGTGGAGAACCGACAAAAGAACATAAAAAAAAATGGTAGCTCGGTCAGCTGAGGCACCGCTTCAGGGATGGGTTTTTGTAAATGTTCTTTCAAATGTCATCACTTCATCGTTTCATTATCACCCGCTCATTCCCACCTTCGTATAACCTTGCTGTTGGTTGGGTCGTTAAGCAAACAATAATCAATCAATAATGGATTCGGTCATTGTGCTCACCGATTTAGTCATATTGCTCGCGGTCGTATTTTTGAATAATAAGTAAAAAAAAAACCCTACCTTTAACCCAAAAAACCTTTTAAAAACTTTTTGGCCCCCCAGTGGTAAACGCGCTCGTTTTCGTGATCCGGGGGGCGGGGGGTTGTAGGCCCCAATTTCATCCCCGCCCCCGACCATCTTACGGATTTTTTCATGGGTTTCCCTCGTAGTCTAGTAATCCCGGGATAGTTCCACAAAACGGCCAGGCCCGTTCCCCCCTTACCCAAAAAACCTTCATTCCTATCATTAATACCCATCCGCCCAATGATCTCGACATTAAGTGCGTCGTTAAACCCAAAAAAAAAAATTAAAACTTTTCCCGGGCTTGCAATACCCCTTTTCAAATTTTTCAAGTCGCAATGTAAAAGGGGGCCCCGGCCAGTAGATACCTCGGTCAACAGCAAGCCCAACAACCTGCGTTTTTTCCATAAACAAAAATATTAAACTCGAACACAAAATTGAAAACGATTTTCTTTGAAGGGGTTTTTGAGCTTCGACGGAAAAAAAATGGGTGTTTTCCCCCCCCTGGGGGGGGGGGGAGGTGAGTGCCCCGATAAGTCAAAAAACCCACTTGTTAAAAAAAATATGAATGAAGTTGGTTTTAAAAATTTATTTTTTTATATTTTTTTTTTTGATTTTATTGAGGGAAAAAACCGTTTCATGGAACATAGCTTTACGGGGATGACACCCAAGTTCATTTTAAATTATTACATATTTTTTGATTGGTATTCGTTTTGGTTTTTTATTATTCATTATTCTTGATTATCGTTATCAAAATTTTATCCCAGGGTTGTTTTGGAAAAACTTTTCGACGGTTGATTTAAAAAACACTTACCACTCAAATGTAAATGACAACAGGTATAATTTTGGGGGTTTTTTTTTATAAGATGAAAAGCAAGGGAAAATTCGTTGTTTCCAATTTTTAAAAATCTAATTCTAAGAACCCCCCAATTTGTATTTTAAAAGCTGTTTTTTATTGTCTTGACTTTTTCTGTCTTTTCATCCCAATTTGTTAATTTTAATTACTTTTTTGGTGCCTTTAATCTGGTGAAATTTCATCGTTTTATTTGGTTAAAACTAACAAAAAATGCTCGAAGTTGCCTTTTTGGTAGGAACTACAAGGGGAAAGAGAGCGTGTTTGCCATTTTACCGTGCCTAAAAGAATGCACTCCTGGATTTGGATTAGAAAACTTTTTTAGGTGAATTGTTTCTTTACAATAATAGTGAAAAACTTTGTAAAACAGCGTTATTTTAACGATTCCCAAAGGTATAAAGAATTAAATTTAAATTTCCAAAATTCTACAACAATCACTAAGCGACTATTTTTTGGTTTTGTGGGTTTTTGTCTCTCTTGTGACGTCACGCCTATACAAGGGGTGTCTCCTGCTATCATAGCACGGACGCCAGAGCTCGAGTTCCCACGTCTGTGTCCTGAGTGACCACAAGGGGAAAGTTCGGGCGAATTTGCAACCCAAAACAACTTAGCTTGGCGCGAGAATTACTCTTACTTTTACTATTGATCCCATTCTTTTTTAAAATGTCTGCGACGTTTAAGAGAGCTTGTGAGAGGCGTTCAGGGGAAATTAGTTTTTGAGGGGAAAAGCATAAAAATAAATATGGGCCCTGACTTTAAAGAATTTTCCCCGTCACGAAAGTGTCATGCGCATTCGGGAAAGCTTTTTTTATTTATTATTTTGACCCCCTTCATTCTTTAAATTCTGCTGCGTTTTAAGAGAGTTGGGGGCTTCAGTGGATTTTATTTTTTGCGGGAAACGTAAAAAAATAAATACGGCTGAATTGAACAATTTCACCGCACGAAAGTCGTCAGGTATTCAGTCAGCCTTGTTTATTTTTATTTTGATCCCATTCTTTTCTTTAAATTTCTGCTGACGTTTTAAGGAGCTTGGAAGGCATTCTGAATTTTGTTTTGACGGGAAACGTCTAAAAAAAATTTCGGGACATTGAAGAATTTCACCTCAGAAAGGTCGTCATGTTTTCAGTAGTTTTATTTTCTATTACATTGATCCCATTCATTTTTTTAAATGTCAGCTGATTTTTAAAGAGAGTTGTAAAGGGGCGATCTGGAATTTAGTTTTTGACGGGAAACGTCTAAAAAAAAATAAATATCGTGAATTAAAGAAATTTTCACCGTCCCGAAAGTGTATGCGTATTCAGCAGCTTGTTTTACTTATTACTTTGACCCCATCTTTTCTTCAAATGTCATGCTGCGTTTAGAGAGCTGTGAGAGGCGTTTCA
Source organism: Brachyptera putata (assembly GCA_907164805.1). Taxonomy (NCBI): domain Eukaryota; kingdom Metazoa; phylum Arthropoda; class Insecta; order Plecoptera; family Taeniopterygidae; genus Brachyptera; species Brachyptera putata. Next base: position 12,145,544 of record OU015473.1, on the reverse strand, counting down.
TGGAATTTATTTTTTTGGGGGAAACGTCTAAAAAAATAAAATTCGGTGACATTGAAGCTTTTTCCCGTCCGAAAGTCGTCATGCGTATCCTAAGCTTGTTACTTTTTCTTTTGCCCATCTTTTTTTAAAATGTATCTGACTTTTAGAGAGTTGGAGAGGCGTTTTCGTGGATATTAGTTTTGACGGGAAACGCTAAAATCAATATCGGTGAATTGAAGAAATTTTCACCGCACGAAAGTGTCATGCGTATTCATCAGCTCGATTTATTTATTCTTTTGACCCTTTCATTCTTTAAATGTATCTGCTTTTTAAGAGAGCTTGTGAGAGGCGATTCAGTGGAAATTATTTTTTGACGGGGAAAGCTAAAAAATCAATCGGTCATGAAGAAATTTCACCGTCAGAAAGTCGTCATGCGTATTCCCTTGATTTTTATTATTTTGGATCCCTTATTTTTTAAAGTCAGCGACTTTTTTAAGAAGTTTGTGAGAGGCATCATGGAATTTAGTTTTTGACGGGAAATCAAAAAAATCAAATGGGCTACATTAAAAGGCAATTTCACCGTCCGAAAGTCGTCAGGGTTTTCATCAGCTTTTTTCTTTTTCATTGCCCCATTCATTTCTTTAAAGTCAGCGCGTTTAAGAAGCTTGTGAAGGCGTTTCGTGGTTTTTAGTTTTTGAGGGGAAACCCGTTATAAAATCAAAGGGCTGACATTGAAGCAATTTACCGTCACAAAAGTCGTCATGCGCATTCAGTCGCTTGATTACTTATTTTTATTGATTCCTTTTCTTTTTTCAAATGTCCCAAAGTTTTAAGAGGATACGAGAGGGACCCAGTGGAATATCAGTTTTTGACGTGAAACGTCATAAAATAAATATCGGTGACTTTAAGAAATTTTTACCGTCAAAAGCGTCAGCGTTCAGTCCTCGTTTATTATTTTTTGATTCCTTTTCATTTTTTAAAAATGTCAGCATTTTTTAAGAGAGCTACGAGGGCACCCCGGGGGATTTTATTTTTTGAGTGAAACGTCTAAAAAAACGATATGGCTGGTTTTTTAAAAGTAACCCACGAAAGTGTCGTGTGATTTATCGGATTGATTCGCAATACCCCCGGCGGGTCCCCACGCGCTCGAATCAGAGTGTAAAAAATGACAATGGGAATAATAGGCGAGAACAAAATATTTTGGGGAAGGGTTTTGGGCTTCAAATTTATAAAAACAATTTTAGGTTCGGGGTCCGAAACAGATCAGACGTGGGGACCCCGTTTCTTTAGAAATCTAACAGAAAGACTGTCTACGCACATCCAAAAAGGCTGAGCCAGTGGAAAAAGCCCCTTTATAAAATATTTTCGAAATTAGAGATGATATTGGGTTTCTGGGATTAGGGAATTAATGTCGTCAAAATTTTTTTAAAAAAAACTATTTCACGTTTTGTGCCCTTTAATTATACTTTTTAAAGTCGTTCAATAGTAAATGTAACATTTTAGATTTGAACCATGCATAAATAAGAGAGTGTATCTTTAACCTTCACTGAATTAAAAATTTGTTATGTATCCAATAACATGGAAATTCGCTAAATTTTTAAAGATAATGATTCTTAACAATATTTTGTTCTAGTAATCATCACGTACCCGATCGCGTCCCGCTATCATAGCTTTAAAGGGCCTCGTTCGAGCCATCTAAAAGTTTAGGGCAGCATAACGCACTCCGTTTTTTGGGATATAAAGGCACTTATTCAAGAATTTAAATTTATAGTTTGGTATTTAAATAAAAAAAAATGAATAATTAAGTATTATTTTTGTTTATACTGCGGGCCCAAGAAGGGCCCTTGGAAGTATGCTTTTTTTTTTGGTTTAACGACGCCTTTTTGTGGCTAAGATCTATTGGGGTCGGTAAAGATTCGTGAGATGGTCATGGTAATAAAAGATTTTTTGTCGTGTTAAGCAACCTAACCCCCCTTAAACCATTATTCTAAATTTTTCCCTTTTAAACTTATACCATTTTAACCTTAATCACAAATTTCCCACCGTCATTAAACCCACCTAATCCCCCCTAAAACAAACCTTTAACCTCCATGACAAACAAACCTTAACCTCCAAAATCCACCCAAACCCAACCTAAACCCCCCTAATCCCCCCTAAACTAACCTTTAACCCACATAATCCCCCCTTTAAAACCCACCCTAAACCCACCAAATCCCCCTTGAAAAAACCCTTAAAACTCACCTAACCCCCCTTAAAAAAACATTAACCCTCACATAATCCCCCCTTTAAAACCCAAACCCTTACCCACCAATCCCCCCTAAAAAAACCCTTTAAACTACCTAACCTACAGTTATTCCATATGTTTGTTGACAAGATCTGCTGGCCTGTGTTGCACTCCCGAGAGCAGCGACAGTTTCCTGACGTTTGTTTGGACCCAAGTGTTGGCTTTTTCATACATTGATGACGTCCGCTGTAAGGAATAAATTTAAAGTACCAACATCATGGCGAATAGCAAAAGTAAAAAATTTTAATCGAAAAATGAAAAAAAGACTAAAAATTTGTTGAAAAAACCCCAACATTTGTTGATGATGAATCCAAAGTCCCCCAAAATTTTAAAACCCAATAAAAAATTTATAATTCAAAACTATTAGTAACACCCCCAAAGGCCCAAATTTTTTTGTTCATTTTTTGGCACCCCAAAACGCCCCCTTATTGGAAGTTCCCTTTCCCATTTCTTTTTTTGCATTGTTAGACTTTTGGAAATTTTAAAATTTAAAAAATTACAAAAATTTAAAATAATTATATTCTAAAAGAACATACGGTGGGTTTTTGTTGTTTTTGATAACTAAAATTTACCCCAGGCATCATCCAAAACGTAAAACCAATTCCCTTTTAAAAACACCTTTTTAAATTTTGGTTTTCAAGTGTTCCAGAGACTTTTTAATGCAAAATCTTTTTCTCCTAAACCAAAGGGCCCCTCGATTTTTATTTTCTAAAATGAATATGAATTAGTACGTTTTTATTATCAAAAAGGGACATCTTTCCTTACTTTTTCTTTCTTTTTTTTTTTCTTCCTTTCCTTTTTCTTCCTTTTTTTTTCGTTTTTTTTTTTTTTTTTTCATTTTTTTTGCAAGACCTTTTTTTGCCCCCCTTGCCCCCCCCGGCCCGAAAGTTGGGGGGGGTGCACTTGCCCCCCCCCCCCCCCCCCCCCCCCCCCCCCCCCCCGGTTCCGACGCCGGCACATCATTTGTCAAGTTGGTTTCAACCCTTACTCCTGGTAATTTACCCACAGAGAAAAGGTTTCCACGACCCCCCCCCCTCCCACACCACTACGCGGGGGTGGTTTTTCGCCCCTTTACTCTCGCGGCGTATAGCGGGGGTCCCCTGTTGCCTACACTGTTAAGGTGGGGTCGAGATATGCAGCATCTGAAGACGCGTCGTTATTTCAGGCTTTAAAAAGCTGTTTTGTCAAACTGTGCGGTTAGGTCTTCGCCCCGTTTTCTCATAAAACCCAAACGCAATTTCAAGGAAATAACTGCATTATAAACCCCTATATAAAGAATTTAATCATTGACTAAAATTAAATTTTTCTTGAAAAATATATATTAATATAATATATATATATATAATATATTATTTTAATATATTATATTTTATATTATCATTACCTTTTAATAAATGGAATATATATATGGGCCCCATATAATTATAATTTTTTTTTTATTTTAATATATATATAATATTATATTTTAATTATATATATATATATATAGGATATAGATAATTAGTAATAAATTTAACACATATAATAATGGTATATTATTTTTAAATTATATATTTATATTATATTATATTATTATGAGGCTTGGTAAAAAATTTGGGAAACCGGGGTACCCGCCGAAATTACCGGGATTACCCGGGTTTAAAAAACTAAAAAAAAACAAAATATAGGACTAATGACTATTATGTTCTCATTTCTCGGGAAAAAGAATAGTTTTTGGCAAGGAAACAAGGGGGTTGACCGGAGAGGGTTCATACACTGCACGTTGCCCAAGAAAACGGTAGGGGGTTTGGGGACTAGATTTGACAGCGTTTATGAAAAGTTGAGGGAGGTCGGGAAAGGGGGTAAAAAAATTAGGGGGGAAGGAATTTGTTTTTTCGGAGTTTGAGTATTTTAAGTATTTTTATATTAAGGTACTGGTCGCACAATCCCGGACCGAGAGGGGACCCGGGTACCCGGGTAACAAAATTTTCCCGGGTGTGCTTTACCCGAAACCGATCCGGGACCGAGGCTCACAAATTTATATATATAAATTTATAAAATTTTTTTTTTTTTCATATGGTTTGAACATATTCGGATTTAACGTGTAAAATTAAAACCAGAGAAAAACCAAAATTCAATTTTAGAGGCTTAGCGAGGTTCATTTAAAATACTGAAAAAAATTGTGTTCGTTTTTAGTTTTTTTCATGTTTTTTTGCTTTTCCCCAGGTCAAACGATAAGCTAAAAAACCTAAAAAACAAAATCAATGGTTCCCTCTAACTTAATCTGTATAGTTTGTGGCTTATCGGGGAGAATTTTTTTTATATGAATTTTAGAAATTCAAAAATACCCATTAGAAAAACACAGGGGAAGAAAATTTTTTTTTTTCCCAAAAAAAAAATTTTGCAGAAGTTAAATTACTTTTTGATCACTTTTCAAATTTTCAGTTTGATGGGGGCACCCTTTTTGAAAAAAAACAAAAAATGTGCTAAATTGGCCACTCGAAGCGTTTTTAACCATTTTACCATATATTACTCCCCGTGTCTAACAACGCATATTGTCGTTTTCCAATTACTTATAAATGGCGACCCTGACGTTTTGGATTTTTGCGCCCCCCTTCATCAGCTATGATGAGTTCAATAATGGTGAAAATATTTTACATGGTTTATTGTGTTAAATAAAAAACCTTTTATGGTTCTGGTTGAAGTTCCAGCCGTTGCTCTGCTATGCGAACCCCAACCAGTAAAACCGTGCGGTGACGTCATGGACGCGTCTTTCCCCCTGATGTAGCGCCCCTTCCGACCCCCCCCCCCACGCTTCACGGACCGACTGACTAGCGGCCGAACGTGGGGGGTTGGTGGTTGACGATTGTTTTAATAGATGTAATTGGTTTTTTGGTTTGGGTTAAACTAGGAAAACGCCAATATACGTTGTTAACGAGCGAATAGAAATAGTATGGGAAAAAATGGGAACTGCTTCCCAAATTTAGCACATTTTGTTTTTTTTAAAAGGCGACCCGATAAAGGGAAAAAATTTTTAAAAAGTTATAAAATGAATTAAATTTCCGCAAATTTCATTTTTGGAAAAAAAAAAAAAAAACACAAGTTATTCAAGGGGTATTTTCGAAATGTCTAAAATTTTTAAAAAAAAAAAGTTTCCCCCGAAAAGCCAAAAAAACATACGACCTAATTTAGAGGGGAATCAATTGAAAAAAGTTTAAATTTGTAGCTTTAATTGGAAAACCGACAAAAAAAAGGTTTAAAAAAAAAAAAAGGAACCCCGATTTTTTTCAGTATGTCAAATTGAATCCTCGCTAAAGCTCGTTTAATGACTTACCTATAGCAACCGGTAGTTGCTATGGGAGTACGAATGAGTGGGTGATGATGGAACGATGAAGTGAAAATAGGTGAAAGGGTGATTAGAAAAACCCATGCCTCATGTGGATCCACAGACAAAAAAGCTTTTTGCGGGGGAACCGAACCCACGCCCGAGAGAAAAAACCGATTGGAAATGCTCCCCAAAATTTTTCCCCTCTCCTCTCTTTACCCCCGTCACCTATCACCCTGTATATTACCAGCATGGTACCAGTGCGTTTGCTATAGACCCACATGCCTGTGGTTATGCCTCGCCCAGTGACCCGGGGGGGGGGGAAATTCCCAACCCCCTCAATCCACCGTCGTCCTTTACAGGTTTTTTTTTGTGGTTTTTCCCCGTATGGGTAAAGCGGGGGTTCCCACAGTAAGTCAGCCATGACCGCTTTTTCCCCCTTCCTTCCATTACCCAAGAACCTTTTCCCCCTAAACCCCAAACTCATATCTTTTAAACATCCCTCCACGCCCTTAATCCCGCTATAAAATGTGCGTCGTTAAACCCAATATAAGTTTTCTATAAAAAGCAACATGTCGATTGTGCTGCTACCTTTGGTCACCAATAAATTGCCCAAAATTTTACCAATTGGGTAGGGGACGGGGAAAAGCGCGCAAAAGTTATTAAATTTTTGTTCACAAAGAGTGAACTGTCTTGACTGTGGGATTTAAGGTAAAAGGGGAGGGAAAGGGAAAAAGATAGCAGAAGTTCGATTCAACAAAAAGGGGTGGTTTAGAAGGGGGGAATTAAGGGAGTAGAAGGAAGAGATAGCGATACAAAGTGTCAGGTCGTATTGTTGGTTCCTGACATTTCGTGGTTCCATGTTGCGTTGGTCCCATCAGACTCCAACCCAAAGGTCAGTTTTTGAGGGGGATTCTTGAGGGCTTCTTCTACGTCACATATTGGGGCACGAGTATGAAAATCTTTTGGAAAGCCATTGATTTGGCCCGAAAGGAAATCGGTCGTGTGTTCAATCCAAAATAAGTCCAGAGTTGTTCTAAAAACGCCAATATGCGTGTTTGACGGGGATGAAAAAGTTGGTAAAAAAAGGGTTTAAAAAATGCTTGAGTGGTACCAAATTTTTCCACTTCATTTTTTTTTTCAAAAGTGACCCGGATCAAGCTAAAATTCCAGAAATGTGATCAAATGAATTTTAAATTTACGCAAAATTTCATTTTTTTTGGGATTAAAAAAAATTTCCATTTTTTCCGCTGTGTATCCCAATGGGATTTTTGAAAATTTTAAAATTTTAAAAAGTAAAGACCCCCCGATAAGCCACCCCAAAAAAGGATTAAATTAGAGAGGAACCCAATTGAAAAAAAAAATTTTAAGTTGATGCTTTGCCCTTTGACCGTGGAGAACCGACAAAGAACTAAAAAAAAAAATTTTGCTCGGGCAGCTGGGCCCACCGCTTCAAAACTTTAGTCACCGTTTTGGGTGGGTTCGATTCCCCCTCAAGACATGATTTTTTAAAAACCCTTTTAAGGGATCACTTCATCGTTTCATTTCACCCGCTCATTTCCCCCCTTGTAAACCTTTTCTGTGGGGGGGGTTTGTTAAGCAAACAATAATCAAACAATAATGGAACGTGATTGTGCTCACCGATTTATAATTCTCGCGGTGTATTTTGAAAAAGGGGCCTGATATTGTAAACTTACCCCTCTCTCTACACACCCAAAAAAGTTATCTTTCCCAAATTTTTTTTAAATATTTTCCCATCCACAAAGGGTTTAAGGGCCCCGAATCTACCCAACTAAAAAAGGGCCCCAACTGTCCGAAAGAAATGGGGCCCCGAAAACCCAAAAAACGCGGGCCCCCCGGGAAGGAAACCCCCACCCTTTGAATACACTAACAATTCAAACAAATACCGGTATAAAAAAAATAGTTTTCTTTGATACACTAAACGTTCCCTTTGGGATATCTAAAATATGTCATCTCTACAAATAAATTTCGGTTAGCCACCGGTTGTTTCGTCAGGGGAACCCCCAGTTGTTCATTGTCGGTTGAGCGGGTTATGAATGCTAAACCATAACTTGACTTTATTTGATTCTTTTAGAGATATCGATGACGCACTACCAAAACCCTTTTCGGTTTAAAGGTGGGGAGACAGCCGTCGGGGCCGGGTGTCGCATGAGGGAAGTAAAAATTTTATAAACCCCGCAACTTTTCTTTTTTGGGTTTATTTTTTCAGGTAATCAGTTGTTTTATTTTTACTTTTTTACGAAAGTTTCAAAGATCGTTGGGTTGATTTTTGGCTATACTATATATAAAAGGCTAAATAATTTTTAATTTTTTATTAATAATTATATTATTATATATTATTATATATAATATATAATATATATAATATATATATAAAAATATAAATTTTGTGTGAAAATATGTATTATATTTATAATATTATATAAATTTATATATATATATAACAAAATATATATATATTAAAAATTATTTTTAAAATATATATAATAATTAATTTCAGGTGTGGGGTATATTATGTATGATATTTTTTATATGTATTAAAATTATATTATTATATATATATATATATATATATTATAATATATTAAAAATTTATATATATATATATATGTATATATATATATATATGTTTTTATATATAAATATATATATATTAATATATAAATATTATATTATACAAAATATTTTACACACACTTATAATATAATATATATATATATATATATTATTATTATAATATATATATATTAATAATATATAATATAAAAATATTATGTATATATAGAACTGTTTTTATATTTTAAAAAAATACTTTTTAAAAGATTTTTAAAGAATTACTCGTGCAGGGCCGTGTTGAGAAGAACTCAATCTTTAGTGCTTAAGGTCGATCGCGCGCCAAATAAAGTAGGCCTACTTGTATTTATACTGATTCTATTTCTACAAGAACCTATAACTTATTCCTTCAGAAAATAAGAGTTCAAAAAACAAATTGTATCAAGGAAAAAACCCTCCGGGGATGTTTATTAAAACGTCCCCCCACCACCCTTTAAATCCTTTTTAAAACAATTTTCACCCCCTAATATAATATCGCGTCGCTATCACCCCACATCAAACGATTCATTGACTCCCCCTCAAAAAAACAAAGGCTTAGACCCCTTGGAAAAAGGACGGGCCTTGTCTGACGTCACGACTCGAAACACCTGGTCGGTTATTCGGGGCGGGCGATCGTTCTAGGGCTACGGTCGTTACACTAAACTTTTTTAAGTGGTGCTGTTTAAAATGGTTTTTTAAAATTATGTGATACAATTTAAATTATTGGGTTTTTTTTTTTTTTGGGGATGATTATTGTTTCTACGACCCCACCAAAAAGCAGGGTTTTCGGGGGGACGAAGAGCAGGTGGATGAAACTATGAAGTGATGTAGGGGAAAAGGCTTTTTTGACATACCCTTTCCTTCTGCTGGACCGAACCCCCCGCCCGAAGAATTGATTTTTATATAAAATGCCATAGAAAATTTTTAGGTACCACTTGAAATAAAAGTAAAAGTATTTGATCTAAAAAGATGACCGTAAACCTTTTGTAATTCCCTATACTTAAAAAGTATCAGCAAACAGAAATGTACTTTTCTTTGGTTAAAAACTGTACAAAAAAACGCACATTAAAATAAATTAAAGGACATCACAACCCTGAAACTAGATTTTTATGTTATGCGATACTTATTTTCCCCAATTTAAGGAAAAAATCGTTTTAGAAAAAAAACATTCTCAGAAGAAAAGTAAAAAAAAAAATTTTTGTTTCCAAAACCAGGTCATGACGCAAAAATTTCCGTTCGGGTGGAATATAAAAAAGAAACGATAATGTCTACGTCACGACTTGGAAAAAGGAAGTGGGTCCTGGAGGACAAATGAATGATTACAATTTCTGAAATAAGATAATGATTTTCTAGTTTTCTCTGAAATTATGATTCAAATAAATATATCGTCATTATTCAATACTGGGAAAACGCCATATATGCGTTGTTGGACGAGCGAATAGTAATAGTATGGGTAAAAATGGGTAAAAACTGCTTCGAGTGGTACCAATTCAGCACATTTTATGTTTTCTCTTCAAAATGGCTGAACCGATCAAGCTGAAAATTTCCAGAAATGTGTATCAAAATGTAGTTCAACTTCACGCAGAATTTCATTTTTTGGGGATTTTTTTTTCTTTCCGTTGTGTTATTCAAATGAGTATTTTTTCAATTTCTAAAATTCAAAAAAAAAAAGTTACCACCCGATAATGCCACAAAACTATACAGATTTAGGTTAGATGAGGAACCATATTGAAAAAAAGGTTTGAAGTTGATAGCTGTAGCCGTTTGACCTGGGAACCCCACAAGAAAACAATTTTTTTTTGTATTCAAATTGAAAACCCGCTAAAACTTGTCTAAAATCAGTTAGATTGTGAGTCCTTTTAAGCCCTTTAACAAAACTAAGACACACCATTACACTTCCAAACTCCTCCAGTTGTTCCAGTTTCAAAAGTATCGCACTAAAACTTAATTAAACCTTGTTTTCAAAGGTTTACTTTTATTTGTAAAGCATTACATAAACTTCCGAGTGAATTATTCCCGCGATTTAACTAGCTGTTTACCGTTTGGTCGCTGTTGTGTTGACAACACTGTCATTACGTAGTGAAGGCCGCTGTTTTGTTGGTACAACTGTCCAGTACTTGGACTAATTCAACAGGTCGAGCGTGGGATTTCACCTTTGATGGATTTCACCCGGTATTGTTATTGTGTTTTAGCTTGTAGCGTGGGGATTTGACAAATATACAGAACGGGAGTGTTATAGAATTGTAGATGTGGTCATGTCAAATACGCTTTTTTTATGTTTATGATAAAATAAAATGTGTAGGCCTATCTCAATTTTATTTCATGTGAAAAAACAAGCCCGTTATATTCCCCAAATTTGCCCTTAAATGCCCAAACTATTCACATGTGGCCCTTTTCTTTTTCAGATTAAGGGGGCCAAAACTTTCATTTTTTCCCCTTTGCCCGGGGGAACTTTGCTAACTGGCTAGAAATAAATGGTGGCCCCTATCAATGAAATTTATGACCGTTCCAGAGACCGAGGTTCGATTCCCGTCAGGTGATAAACGACGGGGTTTTTCGTGGTTTCCCCCCGTCATTGGAAAAATGGGGGGTTCCATACAAAAGACCACGACCGACTCCCTTCCCCTATCAAAAAACCCAAAAAAAAAACCCTTTTATCTCATATCCCCTTTTCTAAATATCATTCAAGACGCCCAAAAGTCGGAGTCATCAGTACAAAACATTTAAAAAAAATAACGTCGACAACAACGACTGTGTAGGGTGACGCAGCTCGAAAACGACAAATTTATCTGTCCCAAAACTGTTAAATAATACCTTTTTCCTCCCCCTTTTAACAATGTTTTGTTACAATAGCTGACAAAACCGAACCATTTTACCAGGTCGACTGTGGGATATATCGCGGCATGATTGCAACACCATCTCACACGACGGGTCAAACGACCGTCCCCCTCATGCAACTAGCCCTGACCCCCGGATGTCCCGAGCCGGCAGCTTACAAGTATACGGAATCCAATTTTACACAATAAAGGGAAAACTGTGTAAATTTTTTAAGTAATTGACGGACGACCAAACCCCGGGTGGTTGTGTTTAAAGAAAGGGGCGGGCGTTGACGGCACGTTGTTGCGCGACAAAAGACAATTGGGAAGGATTTTCAGTGGTGACTATGGGGCCCTGGGTAATGGGGGTTCCAAGTATTCATTTTTATTGACCGGTAGCAATTTTATTTTAATCATAATATATAAATATAATATAATAAATTTTATATATAATTAATATAAATTTTTATATATATATATTAAAATATATATATATATATTATATATATATATATTATTATGGCCCTATATTATATATATTATATTTAAAATTTTAATATATTAAAAATATAATTTTTATTTAATTTTGGGTTCAACGACGAAGGGGGAAAAGAATAAGAGTTATTTATGTTCGCTTTTTGGGTAGGGGGAAAAAAACTTTCGGGCCCCCCTCTTAAAAAGGGGCGTCCAACCCAAAACTAGTTTTAAAGAAAAAGACATTATTTCCCTAATTTTAAAGGACGTAGAAATCATCAACTCAATTTCAGAAATTGTAACTAATTTACTCATCTCTCAGGACCCGACCCTTTTCTTAGTCGTGACGTAGACATTACTCGATTCTGTTGATGTTTCTAGGCCTATATAGAATCGGTAATGGCTACGTCATGACTCGTGATCTCTGGAGGACTAATATATCAATTATAATTACGGTATAAAAACATTAATTATAATTTCTGAAATCTAGATTTCTCGTGAATTGGAGGAATAATTATATGGGGATTCAGGAGAGTAGGCATATATATTTTTTTTCATTATGTAAGTATACCTTTTCCCAAATCTGCTAATAGCATGCTTTCAATCCTTGCGAAATGGCTATTCGCCCAACCGGAAGTAGGTTTTAAATCAGTTTTAGCGAAGGTTTTAGTTTGGATTGGGTTAGTTCAGGATGTCTGTTTGGTCTGGTTAGTTGGTTCAGGTTACTGTGGATGGGTTAGGTTCAATAGATCGGTTAGATTGGGGTGATTAGGCCTACGGTTAATTCAGGATGTAAGCAACAACAACAGCAACAACAACAACAACAACAACAACAGCAACCTCTGCTTGTTGTGATCGCCATACACGTATGGTTCGGTGAAAAGGGCTGCCCTATACTTGAGTCTATACTGACGGATGCCCACTTCACGCCACTGTTCTCACATACGTGAATCATGCAGCGTGGTTGACGTAGGCTGGAGATTGCACTGGATAGATCGCGCACGTCGTGGCTCGAACACAGCTCTCTACCCTCTGCTGGATTAGCATAATGTCAGATACACATCCATGCACCTTTACCACGCTACGAACAAGAGCACAGCACCCAGTCGTCGCAATGGCCAATCCAATCGCAGTCGTCGATAACTGAATAGTTTACAGCTTTACCTCGCTACAGACAAGAGCATAGTACCCAGTCGTCGCAATGGCCAATCCAATCGCAGTCGTCGATAACTGAATAGTTTACAGCTTTACCTCGCTACAGACAAGAGCACAGTACCCAGTCGTCGCAATGGCCAATCCAATCGCAGTCGTCGATAACTGAATAGTTTACACCTTTACCACGCTACAAACAAGAGCACAGTACCCAGTCGTCGCAATGGCCAACCAATCGCAGTCGTCGATAACTAAATAGTTTACACCTTTACCTCGCTACAAACAAGAGCATAGTACATAAGGACGATTCCAGTCGTCGCAATGGCCAATCCAACTCTCGGTAACATAAATTCTACCCTCGGCCAGATTAGCATGAAGCGCAGATACACACACACCTATAGGCTCTTGCTACGTCTACGAATTGTTCTCAAAACTATAAGTAATTTACCTCCCTCTGTAGCTCAGTCAGCTGAGGCACCGCTTCAGAAACTGAAGTCACCGTTGGGCGTGGGTTCGAATCCCGCATAAGGCATGGGTTTTGTTAAACGTCCTTTCACCTATCATCACTTCATAGTTTCATTATCACCCGCTCATTCGTACCCCAATCAATAAGTCATTTTATAACACATGTATAGAAACTTAGGGTTGCCGTTTAATTCCCAATGTTTTGAAAACCTTATATGTTTTATCGAAATAATAATTGAATATATCCATGAAAAATCGAATTCGCTCCGAATTATTTTAAATAACTGCCATACGAAATGACCAAGTGAAAATCACCACAAAATGAATGAAATAATATGCTCACTTCTATAAAAACATACTCTAGTAGAGTTGAAGCTCCATCATCACAATCATCGTAATCCGATTAAAAACGACGATAATTCGGAAACATAAACTCAGTACAGATCGGACGATTCCAGTCGTCACAATGGCCAATCCAATCGACGTTTTTTTTTTTTTGAAAAACAACGTAAATGTAGAAAACGAACGAAGATTTGAACTGTGCTGTTTTCCGTTCGTTGTTAATTGAGAACTAAACACGAGACGGCATTTATTGTCTTCTTTCTGTACAAAGACATCCCTCTTCTTCCCCTTCTTCCCTCCTCTCTCACTTCCGTTACTTCCGGAAATAATTCTCCTGAAGGAATGAGGAGGCGAGGGGGGGGGGGGGGGGGGTTTCTTAAACTCGCTGTCTTTTTTTTCATATTTTAATGTTGCTTAACCACCCCACCAACAGCTAGGTTATACGGGGGTACGAATGAGCGGTTGATAATGAAACGATGAAGTGATGATTGGTGATAAAGGACGTTTACAAAAACCCATGCCTTATGCGGGACTCGAACCCACGCCTAATGGTGACTTCAGTTACCACCGCTAGCGATAGTTGACTTAGCCCCTGGGGCTAAGTCTTCGCTGTCTTCCCGTTCGTCAGTACAATCGAGATTATATAGGAATATATTTTCATTTGTAAAGAAATCAGTCATTGGAAATTGATTGAGTTATGGTCGACCATTCTGACGAGGGTTTTTTGTGGTTTCCCTCTGTCACTCAGGTCAGTACTCAATAATTTCAAGATAGTGTAAGTAATAACTATCCATCTCATAACGTATAATTGTCAGACGTATACGGTTAATTTTTTTGTATTTTTAAACGTATACGTCTGACAATCAGGCGATTTGAGATAAATATATATTACTCACACCGTTTTAAGGGTATTTAAAATATCTGTGTTTGCTCGTTTTCAGAATGTCTATATCTCATACCATTCAAAAGTTATCACCAAAACACCAATATCCCCAAATCGCCCCCCAAGGACTTGCTTAATCAGCTAGGGGGAGCCGTCAGACAAAAAA